>OX459055.1:3609145-3844963 GCA_949775005.1 Orthosia gothica | reverse complement strand
ATTAATACATCACAACTAATACTAGAATGCCACAACGCACTAGAACAAATATCTGTATCTAGTCGTAACACGATAACACTGCAATGGATAAAGGGACACAGTGGATCGCTGGGTAACGACGCGGCTGACGAGCTTGCGAGACGCGGATCTAGCACGGCGGTCTATGGACCCGAGCCTGTTGTACCCATCCCTTCAACCAAATACGCAGGTGGCTACAGGAATTCACCCAGACACAGGCAGAGAACTGGTGGACCTCGGCACCAGGCTGTAGGCAGTCCAAAGAAGCTCTGCCCTCTTTGGACAGTAGACTTACCAGACGTTTGCTACGCCTGGACAGGAATAGCCTGCGCCTGATGACGGGGACCATCACGGGACACTGCTCACTTAACAAACACTTCCACACAATAGGCATAACGGACAGTCCTCTGTGCAGGGCATGCATGGAGACTGAGGAAACCGTCACGCACGTTCTCTTCGAATGCACAGGGGTCACCAATATAAGAACACAAACCCTCGGGTCGCCCAGAACTTACACGGACGTTCTAGGAAAACCAGGAGCCCTAATCAGCTTCTGGAGGGAGGTGGGCTGGCTGGAATAATCCACCCAACGGCCGCCATGGCCCACGCACAATGGTCCAGTTGAAGGACTAAGTGCGGAAACCAAACCCCCATAACATAGAACATAGAACATAGACTTCACTCGTGATGGGCTGTCAGCTGAAGAAAGTGCTGAAATTATGTCAGACACTTTCACTTACTGTGCTGACATTGCCATTGGTCGTGGATCTGTGACCAATATACGTAGATGTGATTGGTGGTGTGACTACCTAACTGAACAGCGTAAAAGTTATCGCCGAGCGCGTAAACATCTTAACAAGCTTAAAAAACGTAAGGTCACCGGTGACCCTCTTTCCATTGCGTTAAATACGTTTAGAGTTGCCAGGTCCCGCTACAGAGCATCGGTGGAAAAATCTAAGGGTAATTTATTGCGTAAAATAGTAGAAAAATTAGATAAAGAGGGTCCGTGGTCTCCTTTATATCATGAGTTTAAAGCCAATCGATCAGTCGACCTCGCGTTTGTTCAGAACATTAAAGTAAATAATAAACACACCACCAGTATTGAGGAAACAACTGAAGTTTTGCTGAATACTCTTATACCTGATGACTTGCTTGCTAGTGACAACGACTACCATCAACAGATCAGAGCGTGGGCAGCTGTACCACCTGAATCACCAGCGTCAGACCTTCCATCCACTGACGAATTTATTAACGTTGTCAAGAGGTTACCACTCAACAAGTCATCGGGTGAAGATAAAATATCTAATCGGATGATTATAGAAGCGTGTAAAACAGCCGGTGATGCGATTTTAACCGTTTACAACCGTTGTATTGCGGAGGGCGTATTTCCTCGTATATGGCGACGCGGATTTATACGAATTATCCCGAAAAGTGGCGACAAACCCCCGGACGACCCTAAGTCGTACCGGCCCATAACATTACTTCCATCTTTGGGAAAACTCCTGGAGCGCCTTATCGTTCCACGTTTGCTACCGGACGAACCAAAATTTCATAACAATCAATTCGGTTTCACTACTGGAAAATCTACCGTAGACGCGGCCCTTACTGTTAGGAAAATAGTTAATACATCTGAACATAAGTACGTAATTGGGATTTTTCTAGATATTTCTGGGGCTTTTGATAACGCATGGTGGCCAATGCTATTACTTAAAATGAAAACTCGGGGCTGCTACAGAAATATATATAATCTAGTTTACTCTTACTTTTTAAATGGTTCCGCGAAACTCAAACTCGGTCATCATTCCATGTCGAAGTCTCACCATGGGATGTCCTCAGGGTTCGGTTATTGGTCCACCTTTATGGAATTTAGGCTTTGATGATTTCCTCGCGATTCCGCTTCCTAGCGGCTGTTCATTAACCGGTTACGCGGACGACGGTCTTCTGCTCATTCAATCAAGTACTCGAGCTGGACTCGAGAACTTGGCTGACACTTGCCTACGATTAATATCTCAGTGGGGCGATCGAAACCGTCTGACCTTTGCTCCGCACAAAACTTATCAACTCATTTTGAAGGGTAATCTTAAATCGTGTCCTACTATTAAATTTAATGACGTTCCCGTAAAAAGGAAGCAGTCCGTGTGCTATCTTGGTCTAGTGTTAGAGAGGAATTTTGCATTTATAGATCATATTAAAATAGTCGGTGAAAAAGCAAAAAAAAAATTCTATGCCTTAACGAGAATATCTAAATCTACGTGGGGTCTGTCTTTTTTAACTTTAAAAACTATTAATGGGGCTACTTACTTGGGTTGTATATGCTATGGGGCGCCTGTTTGGGCTGATAGGGCCACCATAGGGGCGGTACGACGTAAATTACTTCAAAGTCAGCGTTTGGCTTTGATATTCTTATGCAAAGCATACAGGACGGTTAGTACTGAGGCCTTACCGATACTTGCTGGTGTACTTCCGGTCGACCTTGAAGTGCAGCGACGTGCTGCAATGTACTATTCCGCACGAGAGACCGCGGACGCGAACTTTTTAACGCGGAGTGACCGTGAGAAAATCTCTAGATTATTTAAACCACCTATTGACGTCTGGGAGGAACTTTTATCCGAATGGCAATGTAGGTGGGATAATTCTATCAAGGGCCGACACCTCCACCAATTCTTTCCATCCGTTCGCGTGCGGCTGGCCAGCACGTGGCTGGAAGTGGATCACTGTGTTGCCCAATTTCTCACGGGACATGGTAACTTTAAAAGTAAATTATTTTCTTTCAAGCTCGTTGCCTCGCCTTTATGTCAGTGTTCTACATCTGACTGCGAATATGTACAATCTGCACATCATATCTTATGGGAGTGTATTCTTTGGCAGAATGAACGTAATATTATGTTGAATAATGTACAGGCTGCATCAGGAGTTGTTTACTATACGGACCTTGTGGAAACTAGAACAAATTTCCGTGCGTTCAAGCGTTTTTGCCATACCTATTATTGGAACCAAATATAACAAACAGCTCACAATGTTAGGACCCATTAATATGTATTAATGCTAATTTTTTATCCGTGGTGCTAGGCAACTGGGCTTATCCCAGTTGTATATGACCCTTTGTGCCTATTGGCCTTGTTTGTTCTGTCTCCTGCTTGATATGGAGGGAAGTGGAAATTTACATTTTTCCTACTCCTCCGTTATTCTTTTCTGATTAATTTCGTTTTTTCGTAATTTTAAATTGTAAAATTGTAATTTCGTAAATCTTTTGTTGTTTTTTGGGTTTGGTCGTTTTCTGATTGTTTTGCTTGCCATACAGTAACATAAAAACCAACTGACCTGCAATAATCAATGGGGTAGGGTACTTTGCACACTACTTTGAGTTCGTCTCCGATCTGTCTAACGGCCTTGTGAGGTGTAATGTCCACATTTTGAGCTGCAAACAAAAGAAAAACTATTATTAAAATGACAAAAAACGTGCTAGCTGATTATCGGCTACCCCGTAGATACATGTACATTAAAGAAATTATTTTTTAAGCATATTGACAGACTACGTCAATTATTGGCCGCGGTGTCATCATTTCATAAGACTGTCAGACAAAGGTAGAAAAAGTTGACTTGTAGAAAATACCTGTGGCACTAAGTCTACCTCTGTACATTTGTGTGCATAAACTGTAAAAAAAAGTTTATTTTTTTTACACTTCTTTTTTCATTATTAAATACGTGTCAAAACATATTAGTAGAGATTACAAGAATTTTTTCAAGACTACGAACATATCAGATATGAAGTTTCATTTGAAGCACGCCATGAAAAGTAGATGAGATCCGGCCGAAATCAGAACCAGCTTGAAGCGGATTGAGCCGGTATAAACCAGTACAATGAAAATGGGTTCTCTATTGTGTCACCTAACTTTTTATCCATAATTTAAAGTGCCATAACTATTTTTGTCCTAATCATCATTTGTCCGACAGATAACTTACCCGAACTTAATATCACATGCCATAAAATTGAAATCCCTTGATATAATTGTGTCCTAAATCCGTTTGTCATAAATATTACAATCAATAATATACAAAAAACATAAAACCGTTTTCAATAAAAGTTATAAGTCCTAAATTCAAATTACATAATGTTTGTTTCATTCAGCATTTTCATTCATTTCAGCATGCAAGCACACAGCATGCAACATGCAGCAGGCATGGTTTCTGTCACGGCTCCGGCGCTGCGGTGCTCCGGCGGTCCCACGCGAGTTTGTCGTCGTAGATGGTTTTAACGCTCACCACCGCAGCTTCGGCTTGCTGGCCGGATCCATCGGTCAGCCTCAGCCGTGGCGGCGAGTGTTACAGCCACCTGCTTCTCAACTCGCGGGCCACCTTGCCCCTCCACGCCTACGCGATTTTAAATTACACTTTAGGGGTCTAACTAAGGTTAGGAGTAGAACAGACAAGACTACGTGGTGTCGGATTTACAGCGATTCGTTTCTGTCACTAAAACATAATTTTTAGCAAATTTTTTAGGACTAAAAAATGTATTATAAATGAATATTTGGAATAATACACATTATTTTACATAATACTCAGGATATATGACTTTAGGTCATGTAAAATAAGGAGATTCAATTATTATAGTACACGATATTATGACAGAATACTTTAAGAGTTTTCAAATCAGGTTGTAAGAGTGATCCCTCTAATTATAGACCTATATCCGTGCTTCCAGCATTGAGTAAAATCTATGAAAAAATCATGCTGGATCAGATGTTGTCTCACTTCAATTCAAATGGGATCCTGCATAGTCAGCAGTTTGGTTTCACGAAAGGTAGGTCGACTACGGACGCGGAAGTAAAACTCATCAGTCACATTTTGGAATCTTGGGAGAAGTCCCAGGATGCTATTGGCATTTTCTGTGATCTCTCAAAAGCGTTCGACTGCGTCGACCACAACACACTGATCTGTAAATTATACCACTACGGAATTCAAGGACAAGCTGATCTTGTGCTTTCATATTTATCAAATAGACAGCAAAAAGTGAATGTTAATGGGGTGACGTCCTCCGGGTCTCTAGTCAAGATGGGCGTGCCCCAAGGTTCAATTCTCGGCCCTTTCCTTTTTCTTGTTTACATTAATGATCTCCCTTTTATGATGGCCAAATTATCGGATATAATTCTATTTGCTGATGATACTTCGCTAATTTTTAAAATAGATAGGAAAGATACGGATGTCTTACATGTCAACGAAAGTCTTATTATTCTCACAAAATGGTTCGCAGCTAATAATCTTTTACTGAATGCGACAAAAACTAAATGTCTTAAGTTCTCTTTACCAAATGTACCACAACGAGACCTGAATTTGAATCTTGACGGCAAAAGTCTTGAAGTTATAGCTGAAACTGTATTCTTAGGGATTACTATCGACTCAAAACTGCAGTGGGGCGCGCACATTAGAACTCTTTCGGGTAGGTTAAGTTCAGCTGCATATGCAGTAAGGAAAATAAGGCAGTTAACCGATGTAGCCACAGCTAGGTTAGTATATTATGCTTATTTCCACAGTATTATGTCTTATGGCATTCTGCTGTGGGGATCAGCAGCAGATGTTGACTCAATTTTCATCTTACAAAAGAGGGCAATCCGCGCGATCTATAAAATGGGTCCTCGCGAGTCCCTTAGAGAAAAAATTAAAGAAATCGATATACTGACTCTACCATCACTCTATATTTTGGAATGTATTTTGTATGTCCGCAAAAATCGAGGGCTTTTCAAAACTAGAAGCGACTTACATAATTTAAATACACGCAGTAAGCACGAAATTGTAATACCCAAATTCAGATTAACAAAAACTAGCAAGTCTTTTTATATAAACAGTATACGCTTTTATAACAAGTTGCCAAAGTCAGTTATAGAACTGACCGATGGAAAGTTCAAAAACTACATCAAACGTGTCCTTGTTAAAAAAGCATATTATAAAATCAAGGACTACGTTGAAGATAAAAAATTTGGCTTTAGCTCCTTCTGCGCATGCGGCTTCCCTGGTAACTCATAAACGGCACAAATATGTGGTTGTCTCTAACTATTCTCAATCTCATTAATTCTTTGTTTTTTTTCTTTCTTTTGATTATTCTTTTTACAATTATTCTTTTTATCCTTTGCTAAGAATAGTTACAGCACTGATAACAATATTTGTGCCACATGTTAGATTTAGTCTTTTTTTTATTTTACTTTTGTATAGATTCCTTTACCGATTATTTTGTAAATGTGTGAACATTGTAGGCCTTCTAGATGCTTGTTAACTTTTTAACTCGTTTTATTTTCTTTTGTTTAAATAATATGTAATCTTTTTTTTTTGTTTTCTTACGACTTAAACGAAACGACCAACCCGAACCGTGCACATTGTCGACGTTTTATAAGTGTGTAAAACGTCGACAATGTGTAGGCCTATATGAAATAAAAAAATTGATTTTGATTTTGATTTAGAACTAAAGATAATTATGTTAAACAAAATTTCGGGCTTTTGAACATTATGGTTAAAGGTTTAAAGTTGATGAATGTTTCAATGAATGATGAATGATTTTCGGACAAACAATTTTAGGAGAAGAAAGAGAGTACCATGCAAATGGCCTACCGTTTATTTTCAGATTCGTTGCTCTTTGTGAGGGGTAAGTAATATATTATATAATTACAAAATCTCTAATATTTACAAGATATAACAACTGAATCTATCGTTTTATTTAATATAATGATCAGTTATTATAATAAACGATTGATATAATTTTAAAGTAACTAGTTTTATAAGCATATCATACATTGAATATAAAATCATTTGATAAACAAAAAAAAAAAAAAAAAAAAAAAAAAAAAAAAAAAAAAAAAAAAAAAAACAAAATTCTAATGTGTGCCCCTTTATGTTGCCTGATTATTGTTTGTATATTTTTATGTGTTGTAACTATTTTATTCGTTATAATTTGTGTTGTTTATTTTGTTTTGTTTTTGTTTATTGTCTGTATAAACCACTCAAAAGACATAAAACCTATTTAGTCAAATATGGTTTTTATTTCCCTGTAAAAACCATGCAAACAAGCATACACCATGCATGCAGCAGGCAAGCAAGCATGCTGCAAGCATGCAACATGCAACAGGCATGGTTTCTATCACGGCTCCGGCGCTGCGGGGCTCCGGCGGTCCCATGCGAGCTTATCGTCGCAGATGTTTTTCACGCTCACCAACGAGGCTTCGGCATCGTCCGTGTTTAAAGTCCTTCCGGCTGCATCATGAGACCAGCTCCACAGCACAGAAAACTGCAGAGAAACTTCAGCCCCTAGAGTGTTTAAAAAGCGACATCTATGGGCAGGAGGATATACAAGAAGACTTTTACGTGAGCCACGTGCGCGCCATATCTGTGACCACAATGAAGTTAGTTTTCTGTAGTTATTGACACCGATTCCAAGTGTGCAAAATACCCATTTAACAATAATTGTTTATGTTATATAAAGATACAAAATAGACATGCGCTATATAACATAATCATATGTAGGCAGCACTGTATGGCTATAGAGGGTTGAGGGCAAGTAGATATAATAAAAATAAAAATTAATAGGTATAAACTAATATTTAATTTTAAAAAAACAGGTGCTTCAAAGGCGGTCTTTCGAAATAAAGAAGATTCAGTTATGTACGTAGTATTATTTATTATGTCCTTTATTTAATTTCTTTTTTATTTGTTACATTTTTAAATATTTTTGTAAAACACAAAAAAAAAAGAAAAAAAAACATTTAAAAATATAAAAAAGTAGCCCACCGGTATTGGGAACAAAAAAAAACAGAACAATATTATTTATTATTCTTATAGTATTAATTAATATAGTAACCCAATTTAGATTAACATATATTTATTTACTGAAAAAACTGATATAGTATTGAATATTTCAAAAGAGAACCAACATGATACTCACGTTTGAAGCAAACAGAACAACAATTTACATCTCTTGAAATTTTTCAAAACTGTTTACAAAAAAAATTCACTATAAATAACTTAACTGTAGCTGGGGTCAAAACTATACTTATAACGGAGAGGGTAACCTTATCTTCTATAACTTATAATCTTGATCTCTTTCTTTTTATTTTCCACTGGGAGATAGTGCAGTTATGTGGGACTCTAACCCAATAAAAATCCACGGTGTCCGCCTGTGCCGCTTATGGCGGGAACAAGGGCACGCGTTAGCACTCACCGCGAACCCGCCGCGGCTGTCTGTCACCGGACCCTCCTCGGGGGAGTACCCCCAATCACAGGCGCACCAGAACACACTGTACGCCATGACCACCCCAGGGACCAAATCAGCACATGGGTGCCAGACGACCCCGTGTATGGCACCCTTGGTCCCCCTATGACGGGTCAAGGTCAATGGCCCCGCCACCTACCATTTTGCAGCCGCAGGGGATAGGAAGAGCACCTAACGCTATACCAACACTCCTCTTCCCTTGCGACCCCACCGCGTCCGCCATCAGACGGTGGCGATACCGTTCAGGCCGCGTAAGGTAGGGAGAGCGGCGCATCGCAATACCAGCACTCCTCTCCCGCCGCGGCCTCCAACCCTCAGCCGCGATATCGTATGGGACCTGGGACGCTTCATAAGACATCGCGGCCCGCCTCAGTTACGATGTCGCCTCTAACCAAGCGGCACCGCAACCTACTAGTTGGTCGCTACGTCGTCGGCTTAATCGGAAAAAGCACTGACAAGCAGTCAGTGCCAAACCCTCCTCGGGTTCCTCTTCGCTTCGCTTCACCGTGGGTGACCAAGCCACGTTTACTGCGCCCCTCCGCCTCGACAATGCGGGAACCCACCGGAGGGGTGCAAATCTTATCCTGGCTTGACGATGAGCTTCGGTTACATTTTTTTTCTTGGCAGGATTATAATTATAGATCCCAGTTGATGCCCTCGAAAAGAGCGTTTTCCAAACAGCCAAACTGTGCGGAAAGTGTCACTTTTTTCACTAGTGCTTTTTACTTTCCTGTATTTTTTTAATTTTAACTCCAACGTCAGTCCGACGCATAGAGTTTTTATTATTTGAGAAAAGTTTTACAAATTAGATAAGTACAGATCATCATTCATTTAAAAGGTAAAATAAAACTAATACTTAATTTTAGGCGTTTTTAAATACTCTAGATTTAGATTTTGATCAATAAATTAATTTTAAATATTCTTTATAAAACTAACAAAATAATAAATATACGTTCTGCCAAACATTCGAATATGTTTGGCAGAACGTATATTTTGCTCGTGCCTTATTGCGATACGATGTGACAGCTATTTGCACATGCGCAGTAGATATGCCCGAGGAACTATTAGATAATCTGTGGATATGTTGAACGCGCTTGAATAAGCCCGCAAATGTTGTATGATACACGTACGTAAGATGATTGCCGACTCGTGTCGATTTATGCCACTCATCGGAAATCACCTACCTTCCGCACTTGTAGCATAAAATAACTATTGCAGCTTCTTGCTAGGGACTTTGCTCTGTTTCAATAAGCATAAAAGTAAGTATTCTTTTTTTTTGGATAGACATTCTAACTTCGATGATGGGTGAGGAACGAGGTTACTTATCTCATAATTGTTTGTGTTGCTTCTTTTTGTGTACCTACTGTGCAAATATTTTGACACAAATATCTTGTTGTTAAGAAATAAATAACTTGAACTTGATGTGTGATTGAAAAATTTGAAAAATTTAGGTAAGGTGTATGTTACAGTTAAAACCAGTTTTTATTAAATGCCTTTGTTAAAACTAGAAATACCTAGTCAAAACAAGAATTCACCACTGATATATTTGATTTTCAGATAAAACTAGTTAACACTCCGAGCTTTAGCACTAGAGAAACTAATCAGTGATCAAGTGAATGATCACGGCACCATGTATAATGCCCGGGTATTATGAATCTAGTCAAGTCAAATCAATGGCAATTTAATGAATACTTATTAAAACTTCCATATTTATCACATTGTCTGCTCATTATGAATATTGCTACGTAACGGTTTGGCATAACTAGGATAATCATGGTCAATGAATTAGTCAAAGAGCGAGCGAAGCGAGATCGGGAGCTTAGGGCACCCTGACACGGATAGGTGATGTTCGCTCGTCACGGCTTTTGCCAACAAGCCGACGACGTAGCGGCCAACATGTAGGTTGTGATGTTGCCTAGGCGACATCGCAACTGAGGCAGGCCGCGATGTCGTATGGGGTCACCCACACCCATACAATATCGCGGCTGAGGGTAAGAGGCCGCGGCTGGAGAGAAGTGCTGGTATTGCGGTACGTCACTCTCCCTACCTTCCGCAACCTAGACGGGGTCGCCACCGTCTGATGGCGGACGCACTGGGGCCGCAGGGGAGGAGGACTCACAGTATAGCGTTCTCCGCTCTCCCTACTCCTGCGGCCGAAAAATGGTAGGTCGTGGGGCCATTGACCTTGACCCGTTACAAGGGTGTCATACACGGGGTCGTCTAGCACCCATGTGCTGGATTGGTCCCTGGGTAGGTGGTCACGGCGCACAGTGTGTTCTCATGCACCGGTGATGGGGGATACTGCCCAGAGGAGGGTCCGGTGACGGACAGCCGCGGCGAGGACAACGTGGAGTTTTAGTGGGTTAGAGTCCCACATAACTGCGCTATCTCCCCGTGGTAGCGCAGTGTTCGATACTCATCGAACACATCATCATCAGCAGTTTTGACTCAAGTAGGTCGCGCGGCCGCACCAGCGAAAAGCGTGAGCTACGCGAGCCAGTGCGCGATCGACCGGCATACTTGTAGCACTCATTACCATCATTAGCATTAATTAGCGTGAAGTTTCGGAATAAACGTACTCTGAATCTTAGCTCAGACTTATCATTTAGCACCCGAAATAGCTAGCAGCACGAACCTTACCGTTCATATTGGTCCTTCGAAACCGTCAAGGACTCCGCGACCGCGACAAGTCGTAACGCGAAGTGCTTGTACCGTACCAGCAACCTGTGGGTTGCCGCGAACTAGATTAGGCGTGAGTTCATAGGGATTCACAACCACCGTGGGAGCTACCCGCGCAGCGACAACAGCGAGCCAGCAGCATAGCAGCAATAGCCGTAGGACAAGGCGGCTTTCAAGTAAGAGTGTTCCGTATATTCTGTCTCGCTTAAGTCTAACAGCAGCACAATGGAGACTTTATACTTCCAACAAACTGAATTAGCAGAGAGCATTGCCAAGGTCCTTATTAATTTCAATAAGGATAGCAAACAGCGTAAGACCATCGACTACTGTAAAAAGAGACTAGATCTTTTAGAGTCGTATTGGAGAGAGTATCAGCTAAACAACGAAAAACTTGTGCCGCTTGAAAAGAGAGGTCATAAGTACTTCGTAAATTCGGAGTTCGAGCGGACAATGGAGTCTTATAAAGCAGCAAAAGACGCCATATCCGAATATTATGACGCGTTATGTCACCAAGCAAAGCCGCCAGGATTCTCTGATCTAGAAGACAACCCTTCTAATCAGCAAGTAGCAGCAACAGCAGGTCCTGCCGGAGGCAAACACTTACAGCACCAAGACCACGAGCCATCCTCAGCATCCGCCAGCCCGGCGCGCGCTCGTGCCGAGGTGTCTAAAGGTATTTATAGCAAACTAGATGATATGATGCGCAAGCAACATATCAATTTCAAAGCATTCGCAAGAACCGTAGAAAGCATAGATGTCGAATCCATGTCCGATAAATGGGAGTTTGAAGACGCCTTGCGATTATTACAAACTCGATGGACAGCCGTGGACAACAGCCATTGGGAACTAATGATGGAGTTAGAAGACGACGAGGCGTACGAATTAAGCTACATTAAACATGAACGTACGTATAACGGCTTGAGAAAGGCTATCAGCTCTAAGATGTGGGAAACATCGTACCGTGACAAGTCCACACCGAAGATGGAAATTCCTGTGTTCTCAGGTAACTATCAGCAGTGGGTATCCTTCAAAGATCTTTTCGATGAAGCAATCCACAACAATCCTTCTCTATCAAAGGCACAAAAGATGCAATTCCTGAAGAGCAAGGTAAAAGGAGAAGCGGAGCGCTTGATCCAGCATCTCCCGATTAGCGCGGACAACTATAACACCTGTTGGGAAATTTTAACTCACAGGTTTAACAACAAAAAGCAGATATTTATGTCCCACGTAAATTCCTTTTACAATCTTGCCAATATACCGCAGCAGTCGTACACAGCCATCAAACGACTTCATGATGTCACCTTAGAGAGCCTCCACGCCATAAAAAATCTAGGCGTAGATATTACGACATGGGATCCTCTTCTTGTATATATACTAGCACAAAAATTGGATAGTGAGTCTTATTCCGAGTATATAGAGTCGTTGAAGAATTCGCGAGAGCTTCCGGTACTTCGGGACTTTTTGGACTACTTAGAGAACAAGTTCACTGCCCTAGAGTCATCTCGGCGACGTCAAGGTGGGACAGTTTCATCTCAATCATCCAATGGTTCATCCAATTTTAATCGCAAAAATAATTTTAAATTGGACAATGAATCTAAAAATAGCAAGAAAATGGAAATGGCGAAATCAATGCATGTGTCTGAGTCAGTAAATAAATGCCCTCATTGTTCGGCAAAACATAATTTAATAAGCTGCAAAAAATTTACAGAATTACCAAATGAGCAGAAAATAAAAATAATTAGCCAATTAAATTATTGCGTAAATTGTGTTTACGATCATAATGGCGCAAAATGCTACTCGACAAAAAGATGTCATAAGTGCAATGACGAACATCATACGACTTTGCATGACTATTTCGCAACACAATCAAAGTCTAACAACTTGACCGAGATTGCGAAACAAAAATGCGAAAACAACAAAAGCATCTACGCTTCTCAGCAAGTAACATCGGAGATTTTGCTAGCCACAGCGCTGGTGAAAGTCACAGCAGCCGACAGGACCCAGCACGTCATGCGAGCACTGATCGATCAGGGCTCACAAATTTCCGTGATCAGCGAGAAAGCAGCACAGCAGCTAGGATTAAAGCGAAAATCTTGTAAAGGGGTTATTTTCGGAGTAGGTGAACGTGAAAACAACTGCAAAGGAAAACTAACGATCGCTTGTCAATCGACTTACACCGATTTTAAGTTTTCTACTGATGTTGTCATAGTGAACAACTTAATAAAAAATCTGCCAAACGAAACGTTCGCTAAGCCATATTGGCAACATACAGCACATCTTTGTTTAGCAGATCCAGATTATAACATCAGTCGTCCGGTGGATCTTCTCCTAGGAGCAGAAATCTACGCCAACATCCTTTTAGAAGGATTAATTCGCGGACAAACGTCCTCGGAACCGCTAGCACAGCAAACTCATTTAGGATGGTTGCTGTGCGGTGGCAATACAAGCACCTCATTCCAATGCAACGTGATCTTGCATAACGTTGAAGACATTCAACAATTCTGGACAATTGAAGACATTCAAGAACAGAATTCTATGTCCGTAGAAGATCAGGAATGCCTAGATTTTTATGAAACTACGACGAAACGTCTAGAAAACGGTCGTTATGTAGTTAGGTTGCCCATGAAACCAGAATTAGAAGAGAAGCTAGGATCTTCGAAAGAGATAGCGATAGCACAATTTAAAAATGTAGAACGTAAGTTTAGCAAGAATGAAGACCTAGCGAAGCAATACAAGCAATTTATCCGCGAATATGAGCAGCTGCAACACATGAAGTTAGCGACTTCTAACAGCAAACAGAAGACGGAAATAGAATGTTTCCTTCCTCATCATGCGGTACTGAGAGCAGAATCTAGCACAACAAAGTTGCGCGTAGTATTCAACGCGTCGTCTAAAACTACTTTAGGCCACAGCCTAAACGATCTAATGTACAGGGGTCCAAACCTCCAGTTAGACCTGTTAGAGCTTATCCTGAAGTGGAGGCAATATCGTTTCGCATTCACAGCTGATATTGAGAAATGCTTCCGTATGATTTTAGTCGATGAGCAGGACCAAAGCCTACAACAAATCGTATGGCGACAAAGTCCGGATCAGCCTATAAGAAATTATAAATTAACAACCATAACGTATGGAACTAAAGCAGCGCCATTCCTGACAATGATGACTCTGCGAAAATTAGCGTCAGATGAGCAGCAAAAATATCCCAGAGCAGCTAAATGCATCCAGGAAGAGCTCTATATGGATGATTGGGTATCGGGAGCGCATAGCATCAAAGAAGGAAAGCGGAGGATTACGGAAGTAAACGCATGCCTAAAAAGCGGCGGATTTTCACTAAGAAAGTGGTCCTCAAACGATAAAAGATTGCTTGAAACAGTTGAGCAAACTGCCGACAAACAGCCAGCAGTCTTTACATTTAAAACTGAAAGCTCATCAAAAACTTTGGGGCTACAATGGAACTCAACCGAGGACGAATTCATCTTCAAATATGATTCAAACAGCACACAAACAGCAAAACTGACCAAAAGAATGCTTCTATCCGAAATCTCTAAGATTTTCGACCCTTTGGGATGGTTAGCGCCCCTAACCACAAAGATGAAAATTTTATTCCAGCAAGTATGGCAAGATTCTGAGGTCCAGTGGAGCGACGAAGTTTCTATTAAAACCAAAGAAGAATGGATCAAATTGAAGGGAGATTTAAATCTATTAAATCAGTTCCACATTCCTCGGTGGTTACAAAGCAAAGAGCATGACGTCATAGAATTACATGGGTTTTGTGACGCATCAATTCAAGCCTTCGCCTGTGTAGTATACGCACGAATCGTATCCAATAACTCTACATCAGTAGTGCTAGTAGCAGCAAAAACGCGGTTAGTGCCCTCTAGCAAGGCTGTATCGCTACCTAGGTTAGAATTATGTGCGGCCGAACTACTTACGAAACTCATGTCAAAAATCGTCAAAAGCATCAACAGCTTGGCCGTGAAGATATACGGCTGGAGCGATTCTAAGGTTTCCCTTAGCTGGATTCAAGGATCCCCGGAGCGCTGGAAGCCTTTCGTAGCGAACAGGGTGAAGAAAATTGCTAGCATTATGCCACCAAACACTTGGCATTATGTAAACACCAAAGAAAACCCAGCGGATTCAGCTAGTAGAGGCCTGACGACCTCACAATTGCTAGAACACGAATTGTGGTGGCAAGGACCGACCTTCTTATCTTCATCGCACTTCAAACCTACGGGTCAAACGAAGTATACTACTAACGAAGAGATAAAAAGGCAGGTAAACATTGTTCAAAATCCTATCATGGATAGCAGCATAGTCGACGATCTATTACATCGCTACAGCTCGTTTACAAAAACAACACGCATCTTAGCCTGGGTACGGCGGGCATTGACACCTGTCGTTAGTAAACAGAAAACAAAGCATCTCACTTTACACGAGCTTAGATCAGCAAAACTTATAATAATAAAAAACGTACAGCGCGCTGAATTTAAAACAGACATTGAACGCTTATTGCAAAACCAGGAAGTAAAATCTGATAGCAAGCTACTCAACCTTAATCCATACTTAGATCAGGACGGGATCCTTAGAGCAAAGGGAAGACTCAGGCAGGCCAACATAAGCATAGAAATGAAGCATCCAATCATCATTCCATACAACAGTCGACTGACTGAGCTTCTCATCGCGCAAGCCCATGAGCTCACATTTCACGGAGGAGCTCGACTTACTATGTCCTTTCTTAGACAAAAGTATTGGATAATTAAAGGAAATCGAGCCATCAAAACGCAACTTCATAGATGTGTTACTTGTAGGAAACAGGCACCCAGGAAGCTACAGCAGATTATGGGAGATCTACCTGATTTCCGCACCAACCCAGCTCCAGCGTTTTATCACACAGGTGTAGACTACACGGGCTTCATATCTGTGAAGGCAAATAAAGGGCGTGGAATAAAAACAACGAAAGGATACGTGACTTTGTTCGTCTGCATGGTTACGAAAGCCGTGCACATAGAATTGGTGTCGGACTTGACCAGCACTTCCTTAATCGCAGCATTGAGGAGAATGTCAGCGCGACGAGGAGCCCCGAAACATGTGTACTCGGACAACGGCACTAACTTTGTGGGAGCTAACAAAGTAATGCAGGAGGAGTACGAGCAGCTAAAACAAGTTTTCGGTGACTCATTTTATAGTGAGATAACGGAAATGGATATAGAATGGCACTGGAATTGCCCTTCCTGGCCTAGTGCGGGAGGATTATGGGAACGATCAATACGAAGTCTAAAGCAACACCTCAAACGAGTTGTAGCGGACCAAGCATTGACGTATGAAGAATATAGCACCATTTTAGCGCAAATAGAAGCGGGTCTCAACTCTAGACCACTTTGTCCGATATCTGAAGACATAGACGATTTAGATTTCTTAACACCCGCGCACTTCCTAACCGGTAGAGCAGGTCTAACCGTTATTGAAACAGCCAGTGACGCTAGGACTAGATGGCACTTAATAAACAAGATTTTCCAAGACCTTTGGAGGAGGTGGAAAACTGAATATCTTAGCCAATTATCTGTTCGTAGCAAGTGGCTAAAGCCAAAAAGCAACATTAAGATCGGAAATATGGTGACCATCCACGATGATAATTTTCCTTCTGGAAAATGGCCAGTGGGGAGAGTTGTCGAGGTACACCAAGGGAAGGACGGGTTTGTAAGGGTTGTGACATTAAAGACGAAGAACGGTTTAATAAAGCGACCTATTATCAAATTGTCCGTCTTACCAATCGAGCAAGAGGACGCAGAAAAGGAAGCTGAAGAGCAGAGTAAAAAAGCCAAACCCAAGATCACAAAGGATGAAACAAAAGCAAGTACGAGAAAGCATCGTAATTTCGTCAACATCGTTTTATCACTATTATTTTTTATCAGCATTTGGAGCAGCAGCGAAGCATCGAACCACATTACCCAATTTAGCGGTAATCAATCCTTATACTACGACCCAATAGGTAAATTAAATCTAATACGGGATCAATGGAAAATTGTGTCCTACTACAACATGCAACCTTATTGGCAAGGTGATAAAGCCGGGGACACCTTCATTAAATATCTAGAGCAGACATGTGAACAAATCAAGGAGCCTAGCCATTGTAACATGATTTTATTACAAGTGCAGCACGATTACAACGAGCTCCAATATCACAATCAGCTGCTGCTAAATCAGCATTTCGGCACTCGGTCAAGAACCCGACGCGGCCTTGTCAACGCGGTCGGCTCCATAGCCAATACATTATTTGGAGTACTCGACCAAAGTTTCGCTGATAAATACCAACGTGATATTGAAATTATAAATAGCAACGAAAAGCACCTATTACAGCTTTGGAAAAACCAAACATCAGTGGTAGAAGCTGAGTATAATATTCTGAAACGAACTGAGAAGACTATTGATACTCAGTATAAGCTCATAAATAGACATCTAAACCTCTTAGATCAAGCGACTAAGCAGATACAATTGCAAGGTAAAAGTACATCAATGTTACAAGAATTCACTCTCGCAGCCATGGCTACGACAAACATGATACACAACTTAAAGCGTGTCCAAGATACATTAATCGACACCTTAGCGGATATTTATCATAGTAAAATTAACATGCATCTACTTACTCCAGAGCAGCTCAGCAACGAACTTCAAATCATTTCCGGTCAAATATCAAAAGAACTTACTTTACCTATCAACAACATCCAGGCCGATTTATATGAAATCTACAAACACCTGAAGATCAAGGCGAGAATGAGTAAAGAGTACTTCATGTTTGAGATCTCCGTGCCACTCATTAGCAGAGACAGTTTCCAACTGTACCGCTTAATACCTGTTCCTCTCCAGGTGGGAAAGGACATGATCAGCATTATTCCCCTCACAGATTACATAGCAACTAATCTGATGAGGGACTCCTATATCGAAGTCAAGAACGACGATCTTCAAACCTGCACCTATCAGGAGGAAAGTTATATCTGTCAGCTACGAGGTCCAGTCAAGCGACTGGGTCTAGAAGAAAAGTTCTGTCAAACCGAACAAATAGGTATCTGCCAGTCTAAGAAAGAAACCTGCAAGAATATGTGGTTACAATTACACGACCTATCGTCTTATTTGTATTTCGCATGCGATACCTATTCATTTACAATCATATGTGACAATGAAACCCGAACGCGCCGTGTCAGCAAGGCCGGGCTCATTCAACTCGATAAAGAATGCATAGCTAAGGGCCGTGACATAACACTTTATTCATATCAGCAGGAAAACAAGCTGACTTTGAAACCTGACCTATTATTAGCGAACATAGCTCCAATACAGCACTATCATTTGGTCAATATTACGCTACCGCTTCTCGAAACAACAACAGAAGATGCACAGATCAACAACACACTAACAAGTCTCGGCAATCAGATAGCCGCTATGAAGAAAGCAGCTTTAGAAGAAGGAACATTAACTACGCATGATATACATCACTATGCCATATCATACGTATTGCTAGCAGCAGTCGTCGCCGTCGTAGCGTTCCTGGTGTTCCTGTGGTGGCGAGGCAAGCAAGCCTCACCCGCGCCCGCGCGTGACCCGCAGGCTCCAGGCGAACCTGCCGCGCCGCGGGCGGCGCCTACCAGCAGTGTGAGTGTTAGTGCTAGTGCGCGTAAATCACCCGTGCCCGAGCAAGGGCCCAGTGTTTGTGGGACCAAACGGTGGTCCAGTTTACGGTACAAAAGAGACAAATCAACGTCACCTATCAGTAAAAGACAATCGGTCTTTACGGTAGATCTAGATAGAGATTAGCTATCACTTAGGATAAGAACATTCAGCATTGTATTAACCTTCATTTAGCATAAACAAATACTGGTTCACCTATGTGTTACTAACCCTCTTAATTGTGTAATCATCTCATCTCATCTTTCCCATTTCCTCCACTCGGGAGCATGTTCGATACTCATCGAACACATCATCATCAGCAGTTTTGACTCAAGTAGGTCGCGCGGCCGCACCAGCGGAAAGCGTGAGCTACGCGAGCCAGTGCGCGATCGACCGGCATACTTGTAGCACTCATTACCATCATTAGCATTAATTAGCGTGAAGTTTCGGAATAAACGTACTCTGAATCTTAGCTCAGACTTATCATTTAGCACCCGAAATAGCTAGCAGCACGAACCTTACCGTTCACGCAGTATACATGAGCATTTTGCCACGATAAAAAATGGACATTTAACTGATATTCAATTTTGCGCATTAGTTAATTCTAGTTTTAACAAAAACAGCATTTAGTAAAAACTAGTTTTAACTGTAACATAATATTACACAAAATAAATAAATGTTCATATTTTCACCATTACAGTTTCGTTGCGTAAGTTCATCACAATTGTCTTAAATCGTAATGATGTCAATATAGTTCTAAGAACTTGACAGGACTATAATTGTGAGTTAAACAATTTTACCAGCTTTAAACAACAGGACGTAGCGGTGGTATATTTTTCTTAATACGATGTGTGTTTAATTGATCCAAATCCTTGTAAAAATAAACCTATGGAACTGGTCCACGTGTGAGAAGCTCGAACTAAAGAAATAAATATAGTACAGTCGTACAATTGTGACAGAGCGCATCGATGACGAGGACACCTGCGAATGTTAACTGTCTTAACATCTGCAGGTGTCCTCGTCATCTTTGGATTGCGGAGAACACGATTAAAATACAGTATGAATACGAGGCCAGCGAGTAGAGCTAGACTCCGGAGCAGAGCGAGTGGAGCGAGTCTGCACAAGTCAAGAACTAACTAATAATACTAACTAAATCTTTCACTCGGTTTGGAACTGAGGGTAAATAGTTACATGTTTGCACTAAGTGAAGTTAAAGCCACCCGTAAACTACAAGACTTTTATTGGCCGGTAGTTTGGTCGGGACTTTAATCAGTATGAGGAAGTATGCAAGTACACACATTACAACGATTTGGAATCGACTAACGGCTGATAACAAAGTTTGATGTGCTACACGATTTTCTTCAAACTTTTCTGACAGCAAACTATCGGCCAACTGCTAAATCAGTATGGCACTCTCATCGCGAGCTCAAACTTGCTGATTGTTTGGTCGCTCGACTGTTCAGATAGCTCCGAGGTTAATAGTAAAAACAATAATAATACTTCTGGGCAATATTGTTTTAACTCTCATTGTATTGGTAACTCTCTCCACTCTCTTCAAAAAGTACTTAACAACTGAGAAATCCTTAGAGATCGACCAACTCGGCTGTTTAGTTGGCCCACTGTGCGCGCTAGCAACTCGATCCGACCAAACTATCAGGCGATAAAAAGTCTGTAGTTTGCGGAGGCTCTAAGTGCGCATGCGTGATTTACAGTTGCGCTGTCAGCTTCGGAGGATCTGTGTGAGCTCCGTGACTACTGAAGTACTGAGACAAGCTGAACTTGATGCAGAACGGCACCGGAAATAAAACAAAACTTACCATAACCGAACCCCTTCACTGCCAGGATCACGAGGACGAACACTCGTATACTGACCATATTATGACTAATAATAATTATTCTACGATATAATCTTCTACTTCCAGTTGAGGCGAGGTCTTTCAATGAGTGTGAGTAGTTCTGTGGAAAGAGAAAACATCAATTAACATTCTAAAACGATATACAAGGCATGGCAATGCAATATGAGTACTGTGAGGCTATTCCTAGAAAGAAAGAAAAACGTTTATTTGTGCCAGGCGCGGCGACGCATACCATAAAAAACAAAGGAAAAACTTAAATGCAAATACAGAGTATGCGCCACAACCATGCGAAACGGTCTTCGCTCGGCATAATGCTGGGACTCGCGTGCAAGACAGAGTCACAGCGCTGGTTTTCAGCGATAGCCGGTGTCGACTGGGTGACGCCGCATCAATTAAATTTTAAGGGCAAGAAGTGACGGAGCGAACATGTTCTATCTATAAATAAATCCTCTTGCTACCATAGTACCCACATTCATTAACCCCTCTCCCCAGATCACGACAGATACGACACACAGACTTGTTGATCAAAAAACCAGCAGAATAAAACTCCATAGTGTTATAATGAGCCACAACAAACAAAGGTTTAATGAACAGTGTCCGTGTATGGTCCAATAAGCCGCTGGATCACATCATCAGCCTATTAATGTTCCCACTGCTGGGACACAGGCCTCCTCTCTGTGAGAGGGAATGGGCCGTTATACACCACGCGGGCCCAGTGCGGGTTGGTGGATGTCACATGTCTTTGAATTTTTGGTTCTGCCGGACCTTGGACATGCCGGTTTCCTCACGATGTTTTCCTTCACCGTTTTTGAGAGCAGTGGTGAAGAAATAATTTACACAAAGTAAAGCGCCTGCCTGGGCCCGAACCCACGACCTACAACTTGTAAGTCGCAGCCGATACCACTGAGCCACCACTGCTCACTGAGCCACCACTGCTCACTGAGCCACCACTGCTCTCTGAGCCACCACTGCTCTGGCTGGATATCTTCTCAAATGTAATCCTGTGCGTGGCGTCTCCGGGCTTATTTCGGACCAAGACCCGGCCGCGCTTCCTCCAAACGAAACGCCACCCGTGAACCTCCGCTGCTCCGCTGCGCTGCGTTTGGCGAAACAACTGTTGATTCCTCCTAGTCAGACGCTCTTTTACAGAGAACCGTACAGGTTTTCCAGCGATCCCGAGATTTTCCGTCGTAGCGCCACGTCACACGCGGGCGCCGTTTAACACGGTGGCGTCCCGCTGGTTCCGTCGGGCGAGGCGCACCATGATAGCGCTAGGGCGGGGCTCCGTTGATACAGTAGGGCTTGTCGCTTTTATGCGTCCGCCACCAACTCACTCCGCGCTCACGACATCGCGCTCGTCCAATGTTAGCGGAGAATCCCACGCACCTTTTCCAGCTTATTACCACTAAGCTGGAAAAGGTGCGTGGGATTCTCCACTTGGGTCTGGTATGTTTGCAATAATAATAATAGAAGAAAACGAAGTAGGACCACATCAAAACACACCTTCTGCATAACACACCACACGCTGCATTTACTTGGTTTCGGCCCGTAAATGCAGCTTAAACCAGCCTAAGAGCTGAGTAGTTAAAAAACTTTACAAATAATAATAATAATAATCTTTATTCAGATAATAAAATGGTAAAAACACTGTATGAATCTTAGATAACTAATGTAGGTATAATAATGGAAGATGCCTGTACTAGGTAATCCTGTATCACAGGCAGTAAGGAGCTCTAAAAATATGCTTATGTTAGAACAACGGAATTTAAATAATATTTAACCCAAGAAATTCTTTAAATAGAAGCAAGACAAAATAATTTTGAAAAAATTAAATACCTAATTTACTTAAACACTATAAACATAGAACTAAAATACTAGGTCATAATTATTTATATAATTAAATTTCTTATTTATCTATATTGTAAAACATAATCAAAGTGCATGTTACACACACAAATAAATTAGTTGCGTATGCAGAATTATAACAGTCAACGTTGTAAAATTAAAACACATAATTTTTACGGTAAGTAGGCCACTGTGGTGTCAGCAGCAGACGTTCAACGCGTGTGACCTTGAGCATGATAAAATAATATTATGTGGCGCTCTTAGGTGCCCTCATAGTCTATTGAGTTAATGTAGTTGGTCTCTGCATATTTACGTGCCGGACAACTTAAATCACCGGTTGGATGGTCACATTTCCTCTTAAACCGCTTGCACGTCGCACATTGAGGGGAAGAAGATTTGCTGCTGCATTCCTTCAAGGAGTGTCCAGATTCTCCACAGTGGCCGCACGTAGAACTGCTTTCACGGCAAAACTTGGCTGCGTGGCCAAACTGCTGACAATTGAAGCACCTCGTGACTATGGTAAAGTCTCGCACAGGGCATGAAGTCCAGTTAATAAAAAATCGGCTTTGGTTTATAAGCACTTTTCTTATGCCAGCAGATAGTTCAACGATGTAGTTGCAGGTAGGAAGGCCCTTCTTTCCCGATTTGTAGCTCAACTTGATGTTCTCGAGGAAGGTCTCTCGACTTGTATTGGGCAATTTGTCTGACAGGTTTTGCTCATAGATACAGTCAAATACCTCCTTGTCGGTAAGGGTTACGGGAACACCAATGACCGCGATTCTAGGGCGTCGTTTAGACGGCTCTTCTAAAATTAGGTCTGAGGTGACAATTTTCTCCGACTTTTTTAGTTTTTCAATATCGCCTTTGCTTTCCGTGCTAATTAGTACGCCCCCGTTTTTCACTTTCTTTAGGCCACGGACTTGGATCTTTAGTTGTTCGGGCGAAATCAACTTCTGAACGAGTGACTTGGTGTCGTCACTCGTTTTAGTTTTATCGCTCGGATAAATAACCAAGCAATAACCAGGTCGTTAGCCTACAACTCCTGATCCCTATCATTGAGGTTCCTCTGGAACTGCTGCACTACGCTCTCCACCACACCTATAGCTGCTGATGAACCGGTACCTTCTCTATGACTCTTCTCAAGCGCCTCCAACATGGACTCTATCCCGTTCATTCGGGAATGACATGAGTCATTGGATGCCTTCAGCTCAGCTACATCTTTTCCAAGCTCTGATACCTCGAACTGTAATGTGCGTATTTCCTCCACTACCAGCTTCAATGCGGAGGCCACGTCCTGAGGAACCGCTAAAACAGCGTTCTCTAAGGCCACCAAAACAGGCGACGGTAGTGCAGCAGCCCTGCCGTTGGCGTCATCACAGCTCACCAGCTGTGACCGCCACCGCGTTGACATTACCTTGGACGCTGGCAGAACAGCCGTTTCTGCTTTATTTTTTCTGCACTCAGGACACTGCACTATTGTGGCTGTGGTATTTTTTTGCAGGAAGTCCAGCGCATAATCGGTGATATACGCTACTATACTTAGTACAGCTAGTCATGTCTCTTGACGACACAAACTTGCCGGATCCACCGCATTTCGCTGGCTTCTCAAAAGTTTCGATTGCCCACGTTAATGAACTTTCTTCTGTTTGTAAACAATGTCTTATCGTTGTCAGATTGGCGCTGTACTACCTAAGTAGTAGGTAAAGCTCACGTCGGTTGGCATGGCAAATATATATTATAATATCTTCTTCTTTGGCCAACCCTCTTCCCAGTTCAGCTAGGGTTGGGTCTCCTTGTACGTCTGCGCCAGAGAGCTCTGTTCTGGGTTGTTTGAGTGCTCAGGTTCTCCTTCCGGACCTCTTTCTGCATGTTTGACCACCAGGTGGCGGGCGGTCTTCCCCTTCCTCGCGGTCGTTCGGGGATATTGAGGGCATTTTTGATAGGGTTGTCATCTCCACGTCTCATGATGTGGCCGTACCAACGCAATCTGCTTTCTTTGACCTTCTCGCTAATCGGTGCTACTTTGAACGAACCCCTGACATACTCGTTTCGCACTTTGTCTAGGCGGGTTACTCCTCCCGCCCACCGGAGCATTTTCATTTCACTTGTATGCAGTTGTTGTTCGTGTGCTTTCTTGAAGGTCCAGCACTCCGCTCCGTAGGTCATGGCTGGTCGTACTACCGTTTAACCGTTTACTACCGATAATTCTTTCAAAGACATTTAGTGTGTGTGATGCAAGCTTTACCCCCCAGTAGTTGCCGCAGTCGGCTATGTGCCCTTTTTGTTTATATATAGGGCATAGGGTGCTATTTCGCCAGGATTCTGGGATCTTACCGTCCTAAATGATGCGATTGTATAACTTGGCGAGCCATGGTAGTGCGGTAGCTTTCAGATTCTTCCAAATATCTGCCGGAATCTGGTCGGGGCCGGTGGCCTTATGGTATTTAGTTTTTGATAATGCCTTCCTCACCTCCTCCACTGTTATACAATTTAAGGGTCCTTCAGCAGGTGGCATATGGGGCATTGTCTCTCTAGGGAATTCCTCATTCATCAACTCTTCGTAGTACTCCTTCCATATTCTGTTGATATCCTTATTCGCTGTTAGTAATACACCCCGGGTGTTTTTGATGTATTTGTTCGACTTAACATCGAGAGTAGATCTGTAACGTTGTCGGGCAATTTTGTAGATAGTGTTCTCATCTTCTGCTTTTTCCAGTTTATCATAGAAATCTTCTATTGATTTTGCTATGGATTGTGCAACTGCAGATATTCTTATTTTCTTAAGTGCCTTATACTCCAGGCGGTAGTAGATAGTCTAGTCTAGTTCTAGTCCCGATTTTTGCCACGTTTTAAACGCATCTCTCTTTGCTCTTATTAAATCTTTGACACTTTCATTCCACCAGGGTGTTTCCTTATTTATGCTAAGCGGTCCGTGATACCCCCAAAGTTGCTTTGGCTTTCTCTAGGCATAGTTTCTCAAAATCAGACCACATGTGGTTAGCAGTTTTTTCGGTCTCTACGTCTTCTGTCACATAGGTGTGGACCCATTCTAAGAGTATATATATATATTATATTATATATATATATATATAATATATATTATATTATATATATAATGTATATATATATTATAATATATATTATATAATATGAGCTGGACTTGCATAGAACGGAGTTTCAATACGATATGAAACCGGCTTATTCTGTTTGTTGATTAATTACTGACTTGCGGCTGCTCGTACTTAATCGAGATAGAAAGATTTTTAGTTTTTCTTACGTTGAAGCACAGTAGCACCCGCGGGCAATCCTAGTATGTGATGAGCTCTGCCTACCTCATAATATCAAATATTAACGGTCATGCATATGAAAATAATCGAGCAAGTCCAACTCGCTGTTGGAATTGCCTACCGAAGGTTTTGTTATCACCATTTCAAAAGAAAAACGTCCACAGCTGGACATAGGCCTCCCCCAAGCGTCACGCATCGATTAGTCCTGTGCGTCTCGCCAAGGTTCTGTTATATCTGAGCAGAAATTATATTTGACCATTTTTGCAACCGCAAAACTAAGTTTGTAAAGTTCTTTTGCTGATAAAAAATTCTAGCAAGAGACATCGTGTTAATTTTCGTGCAATTTATTTGAGTTATGATTAAGATTAACAAAGTTTGAAGATGGGAATGGTTTTTTTGCAAAAACTATGCAGCATAAATGAAAATAAGCTTTCCTAGAAGTAATCTATTGACTTTTAAGACCCCAAAGTTATAGCTATCGGGAAATACTGATAAAAACCAAGACCAATCGGACAAGCTTGAGCGACTTCAAAATCTGTATCAGGTTCATATTTGGCTTGCGCAAGTATGACCATGTTTCTGAATTTCGAACCAAGCTCAAATGGCTTCCTATTCGCCTTCGCCGGAATGCCAACATACTTTCATTGCTATATAATGTGCTCTTTAATCCTTCTAATCCTTTTTATCTTAAAGAACGGTTTCAGTTCCTCTGTGACTCACATTCTCGGTCCTTGAGATCATCGGAAAATCTAAAATAAAGCATTCGTATGCATTCCACATCCTTCTTCGACAAATTTTTCACGGTTCAAGTAGCTCGTTTGTGGAATGCATGACGTATTGAGGTAAGGCGTGCGCAAACATTACCTTTATTTAAAAAACCGGCCAAGTGCGAGTCGGACTCGCGCACGAAGGGTTCCGTTCTTGGTAAATTGCGGTTTACGATTTATGACGTATTAAAAAAAAACTACTTACTAGATCTCGTTCAAACCAATTTTCGGTGGAAGTTTACATGGTAATGTATATATATTCAGTTTAGAAAAAAAAAATATCAGAAACCTCAATATTATTTTTGAAGACCTATCCATAGATACCCCACACGTATGGGTACGACGGAAAAAAAAATCGTTTCAGTTTCATGTATGGGGACCCCCAAAATTTATTGTTTTTATTCCATTTTAGAGTGAAAATCTTAATGCAGTTCACAAAATACATCTACCAAGTTTCAACAGCATAGTTCTTATAGTTTCGGAAAAAAGTGGCTGTGACATACGGACGGACAGACAGACAGACAGACATGACGAATCTATAAGGGTTCCGTTTTTTGCCATTTGACTTTCTCTGTAACTATTCTCCTCCTTTCTCTGTTCTTTATTTGATATTTATTAGAATATTATTTTATTTGTATGTATTACATATTTTATATCTAAGTAATAATAATTAATATAGTTTTTGTACACTGACAGCCCTAATGTCTATCTCCTCTCGTTCAGTCCATCCAAAGGTTGTCTGTAAGAGATTGCCCTGTGCGATAAGACCGCCCATTGTACACTTATCCTTATAATTGTTTTTGTTCTGTAATTATTTAAGTGGTGTACAATAAAGTATATAATAAATAATAATAATAATAAATAAATAAATAATAAAAGCCCTATCATATTAAGAGACCATCAGCAAGCATTCTGTATATTATTATGTAGATATCCCAACACACTCTTATAAACCTTCGTCAGCTTTCAATCTTTTTCCTTTGTCAATTCAGGACACATTAAAACTTTTGTAGCTACGTCATTGCGAGCAGTCTACTGCATGCTATCGTAAACAAACACACAGAGACAAAGGTAGTTATGCAACCTGAACTGCATCGAGTAATCACTGTGAGAGCATGAAATGCACGATTGCAGTTTAGGGTGGCCCTTCCAGAAAGTTCCATGCATTTCTGTTAATTTAGCACTTTAAGTAGCCGTAAGTCGAAACATGTAACCGATAGGATTAGAACATTACATGAGAGCATCGGATCCGCTTCTGCTCACACGTATTCATATTCTTTTATTTAATCGTCATAACGCTCCCAAAAACTTGACTGGCGCAGCCGGTAGGATCGCCGAATATAAGCTGCGCTGTCCTTCGCGTTTTTTTCGGAATAAAACTTTTTCGTGCAACGCGTTCGGGTGGCCTTGAAGGCAGCTGTGGTGATTCTACGAACCAAACAAATTTGTCAAGGCGGAGCTGAAAATGAGAAAGGCGAGCTGGTGAGTCCAAATTTTCACCTTCCTTTCCCATTTCCTTTTTGTTATCTTGCGATTAGAAGTCTCGCGTTATAACGTTATCTGGTTTTGCATAAAATCTGTAAGGCTAGTTTTTTTTAATATATAAAAGTTATTTAAAGTGATATTACAATTGAAATATTTTTAATGAATAACAAACATATATTATTCAGATAAATTGTTTAAAGTTCTATTTGATTTGTGATTAAAATATTGTACTTAAGAATTACTTTTTGTTAAGAAGTGTGAACTTAATACTTTTGACTTAATTTATATTATTTTTGTGTGTTAATTTAAAATTAATAGTGTTAAAAATGGAAGATAGCGTAAAAATAATTATGATTCCAAATGAAATGATTAAAATTATTCCGCTTTTTGACGGCGATAAGCGCCATTTAAATCTTTTTATACGCAAAAGTGAATATATTATAAATAAATACAGGGGAAGTGACGAGCAAAACTTGTATGTAATGCATGCCATAACGAGTAGATTAGCGGGGAATGCAGCCGCGCTTATCAGTGAGCGCGAGGATATTGTTACATGGGAAGAGTTTAAGGAGTTATTAATACAACATTTCAGAGACCCACGAGGTGAAGAATGTTTAGCTATTGAATTGGAAACTTTGCGTATAAGAAATGGTGAATCATTTTTGGATTTTTGCAATCGTATTCAATCAGTGCGTAGTATTTTAATATCAAAAGTTAATAGATTATCGAGTAGTATGCGTGAAAGTTAAATAACTATTTATAATAATACGTCATTGAATGTGTTCCTTTATAATCTACCGGAAAATATGGTGCGTATTGTGAGATTAAAAGCGCCCTCCACTTTGGAACAGGCTTTATCTTTCGTGTTAGAAGAGGTCAATTTCCATGACCAATATAATGCCCGAAATAAAACACTGCTGACGTCCTCCAGTAAACATGCTATTCCAAATAATACACAAACGTTTAAATTTGGAACAAATAATTATAATAAGCCTATTAATAATGATACACCTATTTTCACACAACCCAAATTATGGGTCTCCCTTGTTTGACCGAAACGAATTTGACAAATTTTCACTTACCAAAAAAATTTTCGCATAATTTCATTTCCCAAATTATTACTTAGCAAAAAATCTATTCACGAAAATTTTTAACGCAAACATAATGTTTGGGAAATGAACGTTTAAACTATAACTTGTTAACCAACTAGTACTTTTAACATTTTTTATTTATTCAAATATTTCACTTGGAATAACAGTTTTTACGCAAAATCAAATAAGCCAAATATTTATAGTTTTTTATTTCTCTTTTTTTATATATATTTTTTTTAAATTTAATGCAGGTCACAGTTTTAACCTAACCTAACCATTTTTTTTTAAATAACTAATTATCCTAATCTTAATAGTTCAGTTCCGGGTAACCTACTAAAAACAATCTCTTTTTTCTATTAATGCAAGTCGTTTCTGGCACTCGCCGGCCGCTGCCGCGGCACCGCTCGCTTCGCTCGCTCGGCTCGTGCGTAGGAGGTCACAGTTTTAACCTAACCTAACCTAACCATTTTTTTTATAATTAACCTACTCTAACTACTTCCATAAATAAATTAATATCAAGTAACCATAAATTTGACTTGTTTCAGACAAATTGAAAGAATTAATCAAAAAATAAAATTGTATTTTTTATTATATAATTCAAAAAATCTTATGTTTGCCTTAATACTTTTTGTCTTAACAAATCATTTCACCAAACGTTTATTGTCTGAAGATTGTTTGCTGTAATAAATCATTTGATTAAAGACCAAATGCCATAATGACATTATACTTGGTAAAATTTTGCCATGTAAAAATTTGACCAAATAAAAATATGCGTACTAAAATCATTCGAAATATTGCAATGGTATAAAAAAAGATTGCTGAAATTTGTTTGGGTAATGAAATTTTGTCAAAATCTTTTCGGCAAAACGGCAGGATCCCCCAAATTATATTTAGGTATTCGTACTCAAACGGATTATCTGAAGGATAGGACTATTGAAAAATTTCAGCAACTTGTACCATCTAAAAGATTTAAACGAGGATTAATTGATCCACTTGGATCGATGATAAAAATTGTTACAGGTAATTTAGATCATAGTGACGCAATTCGATATGATTCGCTCATCTCTCAGTTAAAAAGCAATCAATTAATATTAGATAATAAAGTAACTTTGGTCTCCAAAATGTTAAATTCTTTTGTTAACAGTACAGAAATCTTACATAACAATACTTTAATTTTAGATGAACGTTTAAAAAGGATCGAGAGATCAGTTAAAAATATGATTACAAAAGAAGAAAATTCTATTTACTCTACTTACATTTTAGGAATGTTTAATATGTTCTTAACTAATTTTAGAACAATTAATATAATTTTAAGTGAGATTGAAACGGCCTTAGCCTTTAGTAAGGTGTCTGTACTGCATCGAGCGATTGTTAATTCCACTGAATTACTGCAAATGTTACAATCTATAGCCAAGACTGAAAATCTGTTATATCCTGTGAATGAAAATAATTTAGTTAAATTTGAAGATTGTTTTACTGTTAAAGCTTTTATTAAACAGAACCAGATCACGTTCATAATAGAGATCCCACTTATTGAAAACAGTACTTATAGTTATTTTAAACTTTACTCTTTACCTATTTTTAACACAGATTTAAATGAAACTGTAATAGTAGTTCCTAAATATCCCTACCTTTTGGTGAAAGACTCAGATTACTTACCAGTCGTGAGAGCCTGTGAACAGATTGCGATAGATGACAAATTCTTATGTACCGACGATGATGTGTTGACCCATTTAGAGCCATTATGCGAAGAACAATTGATGAAGTTCCACTCTAATACGAGTGCATGCGAGCAGCATACAATCGACATTGAAGATTTGAAAGTTCAACGAATTGGCCGCGGAAGTTGGATTCTTTATACAAAGAATAACATTATAGCAAGTAGAAAATGCTATGATGACACCATGAGCCACGAGTCTCTACAAGGAACATACATAGTTACCCTGGAAGATGCTTGTAAGGTTAACGTTGGGCACATACATCTACAAAATTACAAATTTTATGTTACACACCTGAATTATCCAATAACTCCAATCATTAACCTACCAGAGATGAAGCCTGAAAAACGTACTAATAGTGTCAGTGCAGTGAATATGAAAGGTATAAATCTAGATGAGCTGAAAGAATTAGCTCAAGCAGTGAAAATGAGCAAAGTGAAATACGGTGAAAATGATAGTGCGGTTGACACGAAAAATATTAGTTTAGGTAGGGTAATTCTATATGTAATTCTGTCTTTAGGATTAATGATCTTTCTTGTTTTTAGATATAAAATCATATTGTTAAATTGTCTGCGAAATCATCAGAATCCTAACAACTCTGATAATTTCGTTCTTGAGGAGGGAGGAGTTATGCAACCTGAACCGCATCGAGTAATCACTGTGAGAGCATGAAATGCACGATTGCAGTTTAGGGTGGCCCTTCCAGAAAGTTCCATGCATTCTGTTAATTTAGCACTTTAAGTAGCCGTAAGTCGAAACATGTAACCTATAGGATTAGAACATTACATGAGAGCATCGGATCCGCTTCTGCTCACACGTATTCATATTCTTTTATTTAATCGTCATAACGCTCCCAAAAACTTGACTAGGTAGCATAAACCTTTCTACTTAAAAGTGAACCAGAACATAATTAACGGACTGGCCATATCCAACGCAAACTGTTGATATTGCGCGTCCATAGAACAATATAAGGGACGATGGAGTTCCTACGTATATTTATAAAAAAATGCAAATGGAAAATTGGCCATCTTGTAGGTACAGCTTGGTGATTAGTCTATTTACATCCGTTATCACTAATATTTTGAAATCACGAATATTATTGAAATAAATGAAACATACATACATATACTTGTAAGTTATATTTTCCGGTAAATTGTAACTCCTGGTACCACACAATAGTCCACTAACAACGACTACGTCTTGAACACTCAAAAATAACATTAACCAGACATTTTAATAGTTCTGTAAACCACTTCAATAGGAACCAAAAACAAATTAACTTCGTCATTCGGAAACACACTGGGTCATAACAAGCAAGTTTGACTACAGCGGTGCTGTTAATGTTAAATTTATTTATTAATTATAGGTCACATTTTCCTCTTACATCAACTTTAAATCAGGAATTTGGTCGCGGATATTGACAGGCGCACATACACCAATATACAGGATAAACCCTTAAATGAGTAAGTAAATACTGACGATAGGTAACAGCTAGGTCGGTGTCACGGTAAAATCCTTACCGTGTCGGTGTAGACATGACATTCATGTAACTCGTCCAAACATTTGTACGCATACCTACAAAATATTTTACAATGCATGTCCTCGAAAAGAGCGGTTTTCCAAGCAGCCAAACTGTGCGGAAAGTGTCACTTTTTTTCACTAGTGCTTTTTACTTTCCTGTACTTTTTTAATTTTTAACTCCAACGTCAGCCCGACGCATAGAGTTTTTATTAACTGAGAAATGTTTTAAAAATTAGTTATGTACAGATTATCATTCATATAAAAGGTAAAATAAAACTAATACTTCATTTAAGGCGTTTTTAATTACTCTAGATTTAGATTTTGATCAATAAATTAATTTTAAATATTCATTAAATATGTTTGGCAGAACGTACATTTTGCTCGTGCCTTATTGCGTTACGATGTGACAGCTATTTGCACATGCGCAGTAGATATGCCCGAGGAATTATTAGTTAATCTGTGGATATGCTGCACGCGCTGGAATCAGCCCGCCATATTTTTAATTTCATTTTAATAATTTATTTATTTCCTCGCACAATGCATAGTAAAATGTTGTATGATACACGTACGTAAGATGATTTCCGACTCGTGTCGATTTATCCACTCACTCGCTTCGCTCGCTCGTGAATAAAAATGCAACTCATCGGAAATCACCTACCTTCCGCACTTGTATCATAAATAACTATTTTGCTAGAATGAATGATTCGGACAGAAATTCATAGTTAATATAGTAGTTATGCTTAATGATTACAAATTACTCCTTGATTAATATAATGTCACAATCAGTACTTTTGACATTTGGCAAGGAAAATTTTACGCATTTGGTTTTTTTACCATTTAATACTAAATTATTGGCAGTGAACCAATCCAGAACCTGCCGTATCGCGTTATTTACGTCGTCAACCTGACAAGTACGTCTATTTATTTTAAAAACTAAAGATGTGTCATCAGCAAATAACACCATATTTAGTTTGCCTGAATATATATAAGATTTAGGTACTCCATGTAAGTACAATAACTGTTTTTGCTTTGCACGAAATCTGTAATATTAGAATACAACAACACTTAAATCTCGCACTAAATCTTATTTGAAACTTACACGCAGCTTTAAAGACAGAGGCAAAACATTGATTGAATGTAGCACATTTTTTTTGCAGTTAGATAAGATAATAAGTGAGAATTTTAATCATACCCCATCCTATATTAAATTGCTTTCTTTACCGTTGGTAACTTAGAAGTATATGAGAGTATTGATGAAATAGCATAGATTGTCACTTCGTCGATAATCTAGAAAAATAAAGAAAGGGACAGAATTACAGAAAATAATGTAGGAAACAGTGATTCCAGTGACTCTAATGAATCTTTTCACATGAAAGTTAAGGTGCTCCCACACAGCAGTTATATAACGTTATACAACATTGTGTAACACGATAACATTTATTAATAGCGTGTAACAATACTCTACAACATGTAGAAAGTAAGTTAGAAACAAATGTTATAAATCAGTCTTTAACGTTATATAACTGCTGTGTGGGAGCACCTTTAGATTCAGATTTTGATTATGGTAGTGAATAAACCAAAATTATTATTTAATACTGTTGTTTTTTTATTCAGATTGATACATAATAATAATTCATTATCTTCCTTGTTTAAGAATTTGTGTTTAAGAACATTACTAAAGCGAACCGTATAAAGTGATAACTGTGTAAAATTATTGGTAGCTCAAAGCAATCAGTGACTCTTTACAAAAACAGTAATCAAAATTTAACAGTGACACCTGGGATTTAAAATTTTCTTCGTCCTCCTTTCAAATTACCAACATCAGATGTCGAAATGTCATTTGACATTTGGAAAAGAGTTGCCATAGTGAAAAAATAATTCTTACAATGAGGTGCAAAAATATCACCGGCTCGACTAAAATGGAAAACGTTTCTCAAAGTCAATTAAACATTGGTGATGAAAAATGTTGGCAATAAAGATAATTGAAAACCATTGTAAAAAGTCTTATTAAATGAAGAAAAATTAGATTGAGAAAAGTTAGAGACATCCACATATTTGTGCCGTTTATGAGTTACCAGGGAAGCCGCAAATCAAATCAAATCAAATCAAAATATTTATTTGCCAGAAAATACATTGTTTAACAAGGAATGATCTTAAAGCCTAAAAGTTATTGTATTCTGCCTGCAAGCAAGCGTGCAAATTACTTCCAATAATAATCAGTTTCTCGACATCATACCCAAAACACAATTGTAAACATTATATAAAAAAACCAGACCAAACCAAAACAACATTGATGCTTCATTTATACTTTCAATGGTCAGATTATAAAAAAATAAAATTAGATAAATCAAAATGTTAATAATTAAAATTAAAAATGCCAATAATAAACATTAAATGTCAATCCCATATTTAAATGTCAATAACTAATATGCCAATACTTACAATTGTCGGATCATAAACTCGACAATAATTAAATAGTAAAATAAAAATGTCAATAAAATAAATTAGCATGTCAATAATTAAAATTAAAAATGTCAATCAAATAAATTAAAATGTCAACAATTGAAATTAAAAATGTAAATCAAATAAAAATGATTGTTTACAATGTTGATTTAACAATTAATCCATATATATTTTTGTATTACAATTATCATTTCAATTACATTATTTATACTCTTAACAATAATTATGTCTATGCTCTATAAATTCCTTTAGACTATAGAAGCAACTATTTTGTAGCCAATCTGTCAATTTGATTTTAAAAACATTACCCTGCAATAATTTTAATTCATTTGGTATGTTATTATAAATTAATATACACATATTATACACATTTTTCTTGTAAATATCTTTGTGACCAGATGGATGATATAATAGGTTGCGAAACTTAACCCTTTTTTGTCTTGGCACAACTTCGCTATGTTGCATAAAATATTGCATGTGTTTCTTTGTAAAGATGCAGATGTCTCGTATGTACAAACAGGGCAGTGGAAGAATTTTATTTTTTTTAAAGATAGGTTTACAGCTATCTAAAAACCATGCCTTGTTAATGACCCGGATGCAACGTTTCTGGAGCTTAAAAACTCTGTCGGTATCAGTCGAGTTACCCCACATGATAAGACCATAGCTTAGAATTGATGACACATAGGCATGGTAAGCTGAAAGAGCAGCTTCTACAGAAACATTTTGTCGTAGCTTTTTTAAAGCAAACACAAACCTATCAAGTTTCTGACATATATGTTCCACATGGCTTTTCCAATTGAGATTCTTGTCTATATTAATACCTAAAAATTTTATTTCATCCACTTGTTGTACTTTTTCATCTTTATATCTAATATCCAAAGCTAATTGTTTAGTATTATACGAATTAAATTCTATTAATTTGGTCTTACTAACATTTATATTTAAGTCATTATCTGCCATCCAGCTAATTATATCTGATAGGGTCTTTTCAGTAACAGATTTGTAATTTATTTTATCCTGACACTTTAATATAACTGTCGTGTCATCTGCAAAAAGAATACATTTGTGCTTAGTGGCCTCCGGAAGATCATTTATGTAGATTAAGAAAAGCAAAGGACCAAGAATACTACCCTGAGGCACACCAGACTTATTTGTTATTGCTACTGATTTAAATTTCTCTTTAGAATATATTCTGTCACCTTTCTTTACAACTTTGGATATCTCTGTATATTGCTTCCTATTACTTAAATAGCTAGATATCCATTCATAAGCCTTGCCCCTTATGCCGTAGAAATCTAATTTGTTTAATAGTTTAGCATGATTAACAAAATCAAAGGCCTTACTCATATCTAAGAATAATGACACTGCTGGATTGCCATTATTAATAGTTTCTGTTACAAGTTTAATCAAGTTGAAGATGGCAAGAGCAGTTGAACAACCTTTACGGAAACCAAACTGCTCCTTGCATAATTTGTCGTGTCTACTGAGAAAATTATTCAACCTAATATGCATAGCCTTCTCAAAAATTTTAGATATGATGGGTACTATCGTAATAGGCCGGTAGTTATTTAGGTCTGACTTATTTCCCCTTTTAAATAGTGGTTTTACGATAGACATTTTGAGCTGATCAGGAAAAACACCTTCCATAAAAGATAGGTTTATAACATGTGCTAGTGGATGACATATAGAGCTAGCACAAGCCTTCAAAACCTGTGTGGCGACGCCGTCATATCCGCTAGTTTTGCTATTATTTAGGGACATTATAATTTTATACACTTCTTCTGCATCTATAGGATTTAGAAAAATAGTGTTAAGATTTTTGTTTTTTTGATTAAACTTAATATTATTAGAATTAAATGGTAGATTAGATGTCAAATTAATAAAATAGTCATTAAATATATTGCAAATGTCAGATGGATTATTATATGTCACATTATTAGAATTTATTTCATCAATGTCATTTTTATACAAATTATTATTATTTATCGTTGAGGAGATTGCATTCCAAGTGGCTTTACATTTATTTTTATGTTTTTGTATACGTCTTGTGTTCATAAATTTCTGAGCTTTCTGTGCACATCGTTTAAACATATGATTATAAAGTTTGTAGATATTCTCATTATGCTTTTTATTCGTTTTACAAGTTCTAAATTTTAAATAAAGTTGTCTTTTCGTTTTGCTGGATTTTTTAAAGCCTTTCGTTATCCAGTTTTGAGTAACTGGTTTATTATTAACTTTAACCTTAATAACTGGAAAGCACAGGTCGTAATATAATGTGAATGTTTCATAAAATAAATTGAAGGCTTCTGTTAGAATACCGGAGCTTAATGTTTCCGAAAATGAGAGAGAAGACATACATTCGCAAAATTTCTTAAGATTTTCCGCACAGTAGTCACGTTTTAATTCAGACCAACAAGTTATTGTTTTGAGGTTTTTCATCTTTATAGTAACAGTTTGTGCTGTTTCGTGATCTGACAAGTTTAGGTGAAGAACTTCTGACTGAACACTTTGTACGTTACTGGCAATTTGGTCGCCCGAGTTGGTGATTTTATGTGTGTTTCAAAATTGTAGTTACTGAGTATACTTAAAAGTTCCTTTGATACGGAATTATCCTTTAAAATATCTATATTCCAATCACCACAAATAATTATTTTTTTCCTCTTGTATTGGTCAGTCAAGTAATTTAGCAAATGGTGTAGTTTATGAAGAAATACACCGGTTTGCGCCTTTCTTTGATCGGGTATCCTGTAGATATTTACAACTATCAAGCTCAAACCTATTACCTCTACGCCGCAGCATTCAAAATAGAATTCCGTAGCTATACCTGAAAGCATAATTATTGTTTTTGTGTCAAATGCCTTATTGGTCATAATACACGTACCCCCTCGACATTTGTCTCGACTAAATACTGCAGCCAATTTAAAATTATCGAGTTTGATGTTAGCTTCCGTACCTTTCTTAACAAACGTTTCACTAAAACATAGAATATCCACCTCCTTGTTTTTTCCTATTAATTCAGATAAAGTTACTTCTATCATGTCTAGTTTATTGCAGAGGCCGGCTATATTTTGGTGTAGGATTCGTAGATTACTATGTTGGCAATCCAGTTTTGATGTATCATAATTAATGACGGGAACGGAAATCTTACTAACGTGGGACTTAGGAACGAAAAAAAATATTATTATTTTTACCATTGCCATGAAGTGAAATTCGTGTAGCTAAAGCTAGTTTTGTAGTCTTTTCATATTGCATATAATTTTATTTATTTATTTATTTAAACTTCATGTACAAATCAATCTCTATATTAAGTTTGTAAGTAATTAATTCTAATTCTGAGAGCCTTTTATAATAATTTATATCTATCTGATTTACTTCAATAAACTTACAATTCTTAAAACTTTTTGTGAACTGTTTTAGTTCATAATTAAGTTTTTTAACATTAAGATACCTATTTTCAGTAACATTCAATAACAATATTGTACAATTGCTTAAACTACACAAAGTACTACACTAATTAGATAACAACAAGTATGGATTTTTGTAATTTTTACCAACTGAGAGTATAACAATGTCATTGTCCGATATGGTGCGTGATAGATTCTCTGGATTCCGTAAGATCTCGCATGAAGAAGCATATGGCTGAACTTTACCCTGGATGTTGTAATTGTCATTCCATTTACCAGCCTTGGTGTGTATAAGTTGTGCTGTTAGACCTCTTACTTTTTCATCTCCAATTAAGTAAACATTTCTTTTTGTGTTGGGCTTTAATTGGGTTTCATACTGTAACTTTCCATGTCGTTGTTCATTTGGAGTGTCCACGGACATCTTTTTATTGAAGTCATTGTTGATTTTTTGTTTTGTACCTTGTAGACTCTGCACGTCGTCCCTTGTTTGTGAGCATTGAGCGATTGGACTAATTATTTGCTCTGAGAAATCTAATTTAACTTGGATGGGATCTTTATTCCTTTTTTTCTGTGATGCTCTTTTGGGCGTCGATTTACAGATATCTTTTAGCTGGTTAATTTGAGTACCATACACAGACATTTGTTTTTTAAGATAACAGTTTTCTGACAGTAAATTTGCAATTTCATTTTCAGCAATTTCCAAGTTTTTCGCCAGCACAGAAACTTTCTTTTCCAATTCTTCAATTAGATCAAAGTTGTTGAATCTTAGATTTGGGCAGCTTCTAAATAATTCTGGATTTCTTTTTAATGTATGAGAAAAAACATCAATATCTTCATCCACTGGCAAAGATTCGAAGGAATTCTCCGTAAATATATTTGCCTCACATTTTGCTGGGGTAGCTGTTAAATTTTGTATGGAAATCATCGGTTGTTGAGGCGAAGACGGTTTATTTGAGGAATGTGGTTTTTTTCTGAGAGTGATATTTGAAGTAGCTACATCAGTGTCTGTTTTGTTTTTGATGCATATTTTGCATTTCCATTTTTTTCTCTCTTCGATGTCCTTTAGGCGATAAGTTGCTTCTGGATAACCCACACAATCAAATTCGTATCTTTTTTTACAAATTGAACATAATGCAGTGTTTTTATGTTAACATATTTCTTACACATATTACACGTGACTTGTGCTGATGTCTTGCGGTCACTGCTTACTACCTTGTTCAAATTGGATGACATTTTGCAAATTTTTATAAATCTCAAAAAGAACTTGATGTTTGGCTTGGGCTCGAACTTGCGACACTTGCCACAACTTTCAACCTGGTGTTGATACCGCTCGACCAAACAGGCTATGAGATATGTATTGAATTTGGTTATCTCAAAGTATACTTCCTTGATCGACACGATACGTCGCCGTTACAATCGATTTTGATATTTTTACTGCAACCCTCACTGTTCACGACCTAACTCTTTGTAAAGCTTCCGGCGTGCTCGATAGATGGCGTTGGCGTCGAGTTAGAAGTCGCTATGGTTTGTTTACCGCGATTAGGGTATAAGCAAATGTTTTTTTTCTAATAAATGAGCTATCACCTCAGATCAGTACACAGTGGTTTTATTTTACATCTCTCGCTAGTGTACCTTCAGGTCAAATTCTACCAAATATCATCAGGTATTTAACATTGGTCCTTCGAGCCGGATAAGTACCGGTTTTTTTGAGTTCATCCGTGGTACTCGCAGTGGATCGCTGCGGCTAAAGTCCACGGTTTCCCGCATCGGCAGCGACCAAGCTTCACACAGCATTGGCGGTGAGCTGAGTCAGCGTTGGCGGGACTAGTTCGAGGAAGGAGTGGCCACAGAGGGCACCACTCTCAGATCAACACTTCGCTGGATGACGGCACGGTGACGCAGCCTACACGCGACGACACAGGTGACGTCACGCGCAGTTCAGACTTCTGATAGCGGCGAAAGAGGGCGCTACTTGCAGGTTGAAAACGGTGTTTGTGTGAAGTGCAATTTTGTGAGTACATTTTATTTATTTATCTTGTCCACGAATTGGACAAAGGTCGAGTCAAACGATTTTGAACTCTATTCCAACGAGAAGTTAAACTTAAGAAAACAATAGTGAAGAAGTTTCAACTTAGAAAATAATTTCGTAATCTTGGACTTGTAAAATTTTAACAATATTTTAGACTTATAAACTTTTAGTATATAACCAATTTGTGTGCATGTTAGAATTAGGACTTAGAATAATTTATAGAAAACGGAGGAACGGGGAACCTATGCCCGATTTATACCAGTTTTTGTGTTTCCAAAACACTTGTCAAATTTTAAATTGTGTTTTAGGACTTGTCAAATTTTAAATTGTGTTTTAGGACTTTTATTATTTTGTTGGATAATTGGTACGACTTAGAAAACCAGTCAGCTTTATGAAGTTATAAGTTTACCTACTGCATAAGTTGAAACAACACTTAGAAATTTGTATATTTAATGTCTTTCAGAAAGTTATTCATTTATATAGATTTTTTCAACTAATACTTTTGTTGTGTCAAAATCTGATCAAGTTAAAAAAAAAAAAAAACATTTTGTTTATTTATTAAGGACATAAATTAATAATAAAATGGATGGATTAATTAACGTTTTGAAAGATCAACAGAATGTTATCACAAAGGGAATGACAAATTTTAAAAAATGTGGTAAAGATAGATTAACGCTAGAATACATAGAAACAAAGCTAGAATTATTGGAAAGGGATTGGGCATTGTTTAAAGAAAATAACACTAAACTATATGAACGTTATAAAGCAGAAGATATAGTACAGAAAGTGGTTGATATCTATGATGCGACAGAAGACACTTATATTGTTTACAAAAGTTTAATGAAAACCGCTCTTAATAAAATTCGGTTAACTAAAGATTCTGGACGTCAAACCGATAATGCTTCAATTAGTATAAATAAATCAAGCAGTTCCTTTGTCAAGTTGCCTAAAATATCCATTCCAACATTCTCAGGAAAGTATGATGAATGGACAACATTCCATGATCTTTTTACATCATTAGTACACAAAAATGATACCTTAGATAATGTGCAAAAGCTCCATTATTTAAAGGGTCACCTTTCCGGTGAAGCAGAGCAATTAATACGTCATACACCTATAACTGATGCCAATTATAGTCAATGCTGGACACAGTTACAGAAGCGTTATAGCAATAAAAAATACTTAACAAATTGTATTCTTAGGAGATTGTTCGGTCAAAGGCGTATGCAGGTGGAATCAGCTGCAGCCTTGAAGGAGTTGCTCGATACCACGTGCGATTGTCTTAACGCGTTGAGTAACTTGGAGATAAACGTGAAGACATGGGATGCCATTATTATACACATTGTTACCTTTAAACTAGACAACGAAACGCGTAAACAATGGGAGCTTAGTACTTGCAACAATGACTCCAACAATGACTTACCAACTTTCAACCAATTCAAAACTTTTATAGAAAATCGATTTCGTGCGTTAGAGTGTTTAGAGCCTCAAAGGGCACCAGTTCATCAGGGCAACAACAATAAAATTTCATATGCTCATACTCCAAAGGCTATGTTGGCTACGAGTTCAGCAATACAATGCGAATTCTGCTCAGAAGGACACAAACTTTGTTTCTGCAAGAAATTCGCAAAAGAGACAGTTGAAGTCAGACGTGATTTTGTAGCAAAAAATAAAATTTGCTTCAACTGTTTAGGCAGCAACCACATTGTTTCTGAATGTAGAAAACCTACCACGTGTAAGGTTTGTCAAAAGCGCCATCATTCGCTGTTGCATTTAGGTCAAGAGTCGGACAAAGGGGACCAACCTTCGACATTATCGACTATCGACAGTGTTAGTTCACCTAATAATAGTCCGATTGTTTCGTGTCTGTCGACAGGTAATATTCCCAAGCCCAGACAGGTTTTATTAGCCACAGCGCTAATAAAGGCCGAGTCACGCTCTGGTGAATTTCAGACTGTCCGCGCCTTGCTCGATCAGGGTTCGCAGGCATGTTTTGTAACAGAGGCCTTAGTTCAGCTACTCAAACTGAAAAAAATCCCTATTCAAGGAACTATTTCAGGCCTTGGGGGTAATAGTTCAACCATGGCAACGTACATGGTACATTTGAATATACAATCTCGAGTAGATTCAAATTTTAATCTTAAAGTTGATGCTTATGTGCTCAGTAAAATTACATCGTACTTACCTGAGCGTAGAGTCGACACTAGCTTAGATTGGTTACGAGTGACCACGCTGCAGCTTGCAGATCCAGAGTTCAATACTCCCAGTAAAATAGATATTTTACTGGGGGCTGATGCTTACAGTTGCATAATTAAGGCAGGCATATTTAAGAGTCCGTCAGGCACTATGATTGCTCAGAGCACTACCTTAGGTTGGGTCCTGTCCGGAGCAGTTAGCAGGAACACATCTAAAGGTTCACCTAAAATTAATGTGTTGCATGCACATGTTAATGAAGACGAAATATTAAAAAAGTTTTGGGAAATTGAAGAGCAAATTAGTAAAAAGAAAATACTAACACCTGAAGAAAAAAGATGTGAAGAGCTTTATACTAAAACTACAGTAAGGGATAGCAGTGGAAGGTATGTAGTGAGACTACCTTTCCGCGATGAAAATCCCTCTTGTAAAGGTGGAGGCTCTCGTGCTATCGCTGAAAGGAGATTTAAGTCATTAGAAAAAAGGCTAGAAAGAAATACAGATTTAAAGGAACGCTACAAGCAGGTAATAGAAGAATATTTACAACTAGGACACATGAATCAGATAGACAAGAATGATAAAAATAAGGAAGTGGCGGTATACTTACCTCACCATGCTGTAATCCGGGAAGATAAAATTACCTCAAAGGTACGTGTGGTCTTCAACGCGTCCGAGAAGAACAACAATGGAATCTCACTCAATGATACGTTGATGGTGGGACCTACTTTACAGTCCGATTTGAGACACACAGTGTTAAGATGGAGACTTCACCCCATAGCACTTGTAGCCGACATCATCAAAATGTACCGCCAAGTCAGGATTTCGGAAGAAGACGCACTGTTTCAGCGCATATTATGGCGAGACAGTCCTGAAACCGAAATCAAGGACTACGAGCTGGTGACGGTTACCTTTGGTACGGCATCAGCACCATACCAAGCTGTTAGAACCCTACATCAAGCCGCCTACGATGAAGGTAAAAATTACAATCTTGCTGCCGATATGGTTCTGAACTGTTTCTACATGGACGATTTGATGACCGGTTGTAATAACGTAGAAGCAGGCCTGGAAATCTACAGGCAAATGACAGCGTTATTAGGAAAAGGTGGATTCACGCTCCAAAAATGGAACAGTAACAATCAAGAAATAGTAGACAGGATACAGGCACTGGAAGGTAATACATTGAAAGGACAAATAGATCAAATTTCGACAAAGGACAACATGAACAAGGACAATACAAATAAGCACAAAATCATAGAGGACATAAGACAAGCAATAGAGTACAACAAACCAAAGAAACCAGAACACAAAGAAAAGGAAGTAGACATAAAATTAGATAGTACTATCAAAATTCTAGGACTTACCTGGAACCGCACCGCAGACACCTTCCAGTACACGGTAAATCTCCCGCTGCCGACGACCGCACCTGTAACTAAACGATCCATTATTTCTGTGATAGCACGACTTTTTGATCCATTAGGCTGGTTAGCCCCTAGTGTGGTTTTAGCGAAAGTATTTATCCAGAAATTGTGGCTTGCAGGTGTTGGTTGGGATGAGGAGCTAACTAAAGACTTCATAAATGAATGGAGATCATATCGTGAGGAATTGTTATTACTCACCAAAGTTCGGATTCCTCGTTGGCTTGGCACCAAGTCGAATGACTATCTGGAACTTCACGGTTTTAGTGACGCTTCTAAAACAGCGTATTCAGCTGTGATTTACTTGCGAATTGTAGACGCAGATGGCAATGTTCAAGTGTCTTTGCTGGTTGCTAAGACCAGGGTTGCACCAGTAAAGCAAATAAGTATTCCGCGGTTAGAGCTCTGCGGAGCAGTCTTGCTGTCACAGATACTGTCTCAAACTTCTGAAGTCTTAAGTATCTCCCAAGACAAGGTCAAGGCGTGGACGGATTCCACTGTGGTGTTGGCCTGGATAAATAGCCACCCAAGTAAATGGAAGACGTTTGTAGCCAATAGGACGTCTGAAATATTGACCTCGATGAAAGCGTCGCAATGGTTTCACGTCCCCACAAAAGATAATCCAGCAGACTGCGCCTCTAGAGGGATACTTCCCAGTTCACTTCTAGAAAACGATTTATGGTTTTCTGGACCATCGTTTCTTAAATTACAAAAAGTCATTTACAATAGGCCAAATAATGATTGCAGTACAGATTTAGAAGAGTCAGCAAAGGCACATGTAGCGATCATTCCAAACTGTTCCTTCTTCGATCAATTTTCTCAGTTACGAAGGTTGGTTAGGATTGTTGCATACTGCCGAAGATTTTTAAAAGAGAACAAAATATACAGGAAAGGGTATTTACAAAAAACAGAATTAGACGCTGCACTCGAATGTTGTATTAGGAAAACACAGGAAGAACTATTTACAACAGAATATAATGAGCTGAAGAATAAAAACTATATACAATCAAAAACAAGTCCATTAAGGTCACTTTGCCCCTACCTCGATGATAAGGACATTATGAGAGTTAGAGGCAGACTGGAGAAATCAGAGCTAAGCGAACAAATGAAACATCCGATAGTCCTGCCACACTCCAGTCATTTAACTCGGCTAATCATAGCTGATGCACACCATAAAACTCTTCACGGGGGTCTTCAGCTTATGATAAATTATTTAAGGACAGCCTACTGGATTATAGGTATCAGAAATGTAGTCAAACACCATGTCACCAAGTGTGTGACATGTGCCAGGCAAAGAGCTAGTACACAAAATCAATTTATGGGTTCACTACCAGCTGTTCGGTGCACCCCAGCTCGACCATTTTTGCATAGCGGGGTTGACTATGCTGGTCCTATTAATGTGAGGACAACGAAAGGTCGTGGCCACCGTTCATACAAGGGCTATATATGTCTGTTTGTATGCATGGTCACTCGTGCACTTCATTTAGAAGTAGTGAGTGACATGAGCACTCAAGCCTTTTTAGCGGCGTTTAGACGTTTTGTCTCGAGACGAGGTCATTGTGCCAAACTGTGGAGTGACAATGGTACCACGTTTGTAGGTGCCTCCAGAGAGTTGCAGCAGTTGAAAGCTGTCCAATCGTCCATAGCCGAACATCTTGAAGCGAGTGGTACGGAGTGGCACTTCATTCCTCCTCACAGTCCCAACTTTGGCGGGCTTTGGGAGGCAGGAGTGAAGTCCACAAAGTTCCATTTAAAACGAGTGATCGGTGAAGCGACTCTCACATTTGAGGAACTGACGACACTTCTCAGTCAGGTAGAAGCGTGCTTGAACTCGCGACCTATGAGCACAATTAAAGTTGATGATCCTGGTGAACCATTACCATTATCACCTGGACATTTTCTAATTGGAGAGCCTTTAGTGAATGTACCAGATAACAACTACGAAGATTCAAATATTAATTATTTATCACGCTGGCAATTCATTCAACGAATGCTTCAGTCCTTTTGGAGACGTTGGTCTCACGAATATCTCGTTACTTTGATGAATCGTTACAAATGGTCTTCCCAAGTTGCTGAGCCAAAAATTGGAGACATTGTGCTAATCAAAGAAGACGACTTGCCGCCAAGTCGTTGGTTGATGGGTAGGATAGTAGAAAAACATCCTGGGGATGATAACATCACCCGTGTCGTCACGTTACGCACCAAATCCTCAACAATCAAAAGGCCAACATCCAAAATATGTATTTTACCAGTAGTTGAATAAGAATATTGTTGTTGTTAATTTATTGTTTACATATTTTACTTAACTATGATTTTACAACTATTTTACACTTTTAATCATTTTAGCATAAATTTATACATAAATTTTTTACGCATGTAAACTTTAGATAAACTGTGAAAAATCGAATGATACATAAATTTTAAGTTTTCTTTTACACTGTTTACAATTTTTATATTATGTTTGTATAACCTAGAATAATTCATGTTTAGCGCTAAGTTATTTTAACATTCGTTAGTCATTACGAATTGTGTTTTATAGTTATGTATATGAACCATAGCTTGGTTATAACTTTAATTTCAACCAAGCAACCATAACTTTAATTTAAATTATTTTCTCATGTAATACTAATGTTTAGATCAACTTGCATTCTTAATTTGCCACGGTTCAGTTTGGAAGGACATTCCGCCAGTAACGTCCTTGGTGGGCGGTATGTTCACGACCTAACTCTTTGTAAAGCTTCCGGCGTGCTCGATAGATGGCGTTGGCGTCGAGTTAGAAGTCGCTATGGTTTGTTTACCGTGATTAGGGTATAAGCAAATGTTTTTTTTCTAATAAATGAGCTATCACCTCAGATCAGTACACAGTGGTTTTATTTTACATCTCTCGCTAGTGTACCTTCAGGTCAAATTCTACCAAATATCATCAGGTATTTAACACTCACACATAAAGTTAAAGATATTTCTTTTCTTGTTCACTATTATGAATTTATATTCACTTATTTTATAGTTTATTTACACTTATTAGGTTAGGTTTAGGTTTTCGTTTGAAACATTTAATGATTCTTGATAAACTATTTACACTATTTAAGTTTATTATTCACAGTTGAAGTTTTTGTGCACTGTTAGCTATTTATTGTTATATTTTCACTCATCTCTTAAATAATGCTGAGATAACATTCGTAATGTTTTATTGGGCTATTTTATGAACACTTTTTGGTTGTTTATGGATTAAGAAGTGCGTTTAATATTTTTAAAGAATTATTACACACGGAACTAATGTTGACAAGGTGACTTACATCTACCGTCTAGCCCGTCTAGCCGTCTAGCCGCATGTGCAGAAGGAGCTAAAAACAAATATTTTTATCTTCAACGTAGTCCTTGATTTTATAATATGCTTTTTTAATAAGGACACGTTTGTTGTGATTTTTGAACTTTCCATCGGTCAGTTCTATAACTGACTTTGGCAACTTGTTATAAAAGCGTATACTGTTTATAAGAAAAGACTTGCTAGTTTTCGTTAATCTGAATTTAGGTAATACAATTTCGTGTTTACTGCGTGTATTTAAATTATGGAAGTCGCTTCTAGTTTTGAAAAGCCCTCGATTTTTGCGGACATACAAAATACATTTTAAAATATAAAGTGAAGGTAGAGTAAGTATATCGATCTCTTTAAATTTTTCTCTGAGGGTCTCGCGAGGACCCATTTTATTAATCGCGCGGATTGCCCACTTTTGTAATATGAAAATTGAGTCAACGTCTGCTGCTGATCCCCACAGCAGAATGCCATAAGACATAATACTGTGGAAATAAGCATAGTATACCAGCCTAGCTGTGGCTACATCGGTTAACTGCCTTATTTTCCTTACTGCATATGCAGCTGAACTTAACCTACCCAAAAGAGTTCTAATGTGCGCGCCCCACTACAGTTTTGAGTCGATAGTAATCCCTAAGAATACAGTTTCAGCTACAACTTCAAGATTTTTGCCGTCAAGATTTAAATTTAGGTCACGTTGTGGTACATTTGGTAAAGAGAACTTAAGACATTTAGTTTTTTTCGCATTCAGTAAAATATTATTAGCTGCGAACCATTTTGAGAGAATAATTAGACTTTCGTTGACCTGTAAGACATCCGTATCTTTCCTATCTATTTTAAAAATTAGCGAAGTATCATCAGCAAATAGAATTATATCCGATAATTTGGCCATCATAAAAGGGAGGTCATTAATGTAAACAAGGAAGAGGAATGGGCCGAGAATTGAACCTTGAGGCACGCCCATCTTGACTAGAGACCCAGAGGACGTCGCCCCATTAACATTTACTTTTTGCTGTCTGTTTGATAAATAGGAAAGCAAAAGATCAGCAGCTTCTCCTCGAATTCCGTAGTGGTGTAATTTACAGAGCAGAAAACACACAGAAAATGCCAATGGCATCCTGGGACTTCTCCCAAGATTCCAAAATGTGACTGATGAGTTTTACTCCCGCGTCCGTAGTCGACCTACCTTTCGTGAAACCAAACTGCTGACTATGCAGGATCCCATTTGAATTGAAGTGAGACAACATCTGATCCAGCATGATTTTTTCATAGATTTTACTCAATGCTGAAAGCACGGATATAGGTCTATAATTAGAGGGATCACTCTTACAACCTGATTTGAAAATTGGTACTACTTTACTGTAAATAGATCTAACAGAAGAAGAAAGACCAACTGTGAAAAAGCCAAGCAAGCCCCCACTTATTATTTTATACGGGATAGATGACGTTAACAAGCTCACAGAACTGCTACAAACTGTAAGTGACAAAAACCATTTTACGTACAAAATCGTTAACAGAAACCAGTTACGAATTACAAGTGACAGTGTAGAGCTCTACAAGAACCTTATTGCAGTAGTAAGGAAAACTGGACTCATTGGCCATACGTTTAACAAAAAGGATGAAAGATGTTTTAGGGTTGTCATCAAGAACCTGCATCATTCGACTCCAATAAACGTAATAAAGGAAGAGCTAGAAAGCACTGGAAATATTGTTAAGGGTGAGATTATTAATGTCAAATATGGACCCGACAAGATACCAACCTCAACTTTCTTTGCAAATTTTGTACCAGGACCAAACAACGCGCTAATTAAACAAATAATATATATATACCACCAATCTGTGGATATAGAAGATCCTAAAAGAAAAAGGGCAATTGTACAGTGTCAGAAGTGCCAACAATACGGTCATTCCAAAAAATACTGTATGAGGTCAAATGTGCAGAAGCGCACAAAACCTCGGAGTGTCCTAAAAAAGACCGAAATACACCAGCTCAGTGTGCCCTGTGTCACGGAGCCCATCCAGCAAATTATAAGGGTTGTGAAGTGTATTTGGGTCAAACACAAAAAACTAAAAAAAAATGTTCATGCAACTTAAAACCGTTATTTGAATATTAAATCCACAGTAAATACATTTAATAGTTATTTCTTCTTGAAAAACTATCGTGTTTCATAAAAAATTAGCGCTGTACTGAAATTTACTTTATTTTTTTCGCTTTTGAATCTGCAAAAATCTCATTCTGTAGACTGTTCAGATGCCAAGTAACCCCTGGTCAGTCGACAACTCTAATTTAGAGTACAAAATTTTTTTTAAGTGATGGTTAAAAATATATACACTTATTTTTGGTACTTTTATTGCATTTCATTACATCAGTTATATTACACATAACATAACGTATTAAAAAATATATAATTCTAAATTTTGAAATAAAACATATAAACATGTTGTTCTCAAATTTTAGGTCTACTTCTGTAGACGCATAAAATAAGCCTAAAATTGCCAAAGATGACCGCGTTGTTGTTATTTTGTTTTTTATGTTGCTAGCACTGTATTCTCTGTCATTGGCTCTGTTGTGATTTTACGTCAAGTGCGTGTGACATGAAACAGCCCAATTTTATTCAATTACACAAGTTTTCGTTCGAGATCAGTGTGTCTTTCCTGTGCAATGGATATCTGAGTAAGTAGCCTTTATAAATATATAAAAACATCAAGATAGTTTAAGCGTCAGGCGCGGTATTCAAATATCATATTGCTTAAATTCTAACCTCATAATGTAGGATGCCATCTTTGATTTACGAAAATATGTCTCTCGTGTAGATATCTTTACTGTAGACTTTGTGAAGGGAGGTATGTTAACAGAAGTGAACAAGCAATGAAATTTCACTGCATTTGCAAAAAAAACAGAAGTATTACTCGCTTTTTAACCGATTTATTAAAAAAGGAGGATCTCAATTAGAATGTTTAATTTTTCATTCTTTTTTATTTGTTTGATTTTTAGGAATGCGGAGCTTGACGTGCTACTTGGCTTTTTTTGTATTGTATTGCTTGCAGCGCATGACGGTTGAGGTTTTTTTTTCAGTTACTATACCACGAACGAGTCGATTAGGGCAGCAAAAAAAAACTCAGTTTACGCCGTGCTCGGGCAAAAATGGATGAAGCACCTCTCGAAGAAAGAAGAAGTTGTGTGGTGTGTGCCCCTCACCAGATATGTCCACATAACGAAATGGGTCGAATCCAAGTAAACCACTTATGGGATTCGATAATGTCTATCATCATCATCTAGAACCCTAGACACTCCTGATTCAATCTTGTACAATTTGTCACCTGATTTCCCTGAAAGATAATGATAAAATTTTAAGATTAATGATTCTCCTGTGGCTCCAGCTACTCCTGAGGCTCCGACTAAGCCAAATTTACCAGGACTCTTAGATAGACTGATACCAGCAGCCTTATTGTGTAATGAATTCGGCAAGGCAAAGGCCAAAGAGTATGAAAAATTTACCAATTACAAAGACAGAAATCCACATCGAGTCTTTCATCTCGTATGTGATTTGTCGATTTTGCATACTTTTTGCCCTTTGCCTTGCCGAATTTATCATGCAATTAGGCTACTCATATTTCTATCGAAATATTTAACCAAAGAAGAAAAGCATCCATTCAGACGACTCTGAGGCCGAGTTTCTCACCTCTAAATTATCGCAGAATTAATGTGACAATTTGACAAGCGCGCGTTAACTGCTGTGATTGGCTGTTGAAAATTAATTCAACCAATCACAGCAGATAACACGTGCGTGACAATTTGTCACATTAATTCTGCGATAATTTAGAGGTGAGAAACGCGGCCTGAAGCCTCTGAAGATTCAACACAGAAAAAACGGCCGACGAATTTCATGTGGGACGATTCTGATATTTTAATATTCTGTTCCTTTATATGCCTACAGAAGCATAATATCTGTTCTGTGGACAAATTTCGATTATTTTTTGTACTTAATTGGTAAATATTTTTGATTATGACTTGTTTAGGGGTTAAGGAGAACTTCATTTTAAGTATTTTTTCATTGTTTCTAATCTTGATCTTATTTATATGATTATATAAGGCCAATTTTTGTTCCTTTCTGTAGACAATACAATCTCTTCTGTAGACGTACAAAAACAAAAAACGTAGATTTTTCTAAAATATACAAGACTGATTTCTAGTGATATTATTGTAAGAATATTATTACCTAACTTTAAATAAATATAAAATTTCAAAAAAATCGTGTATTTTTATTACAAATATTTTGTAATGTTCACTTTTTGTGCATGACCCATTTGGAGATCCTATCTCGGAGGTATAACTCGCAACAGGAAAGAAAACCGAAACACATTAACAAAACAACTAGACAAAATAATACAAACAATGATAATGTAGTATTTCAAGATAAAACCGTAATTCGTCCACCCAGCGCACGACATTTTGATAAATCTTATGCCGATGCCGCAAAATCCACGCACGCACTAAGAGAGAAACCAGACCCACAAGAATCCCATACTATGATAGAAAAACTCTTAATAAAACAATCAGAAAAATTCGAAGCAATCCTCCAACAAATGAGTACGCTTATGAGTCTCATAACAATCCTTATAGAAAAATTGCAAAAAAAGGGAGCCATAAAATTGGAACGCTCAACACAAACGGGTTGGCACCGAATAAACAAGACGTGGAACTCATTATCAATGACCACAAACTGGACATTCTCCTTGTATAGGAAGCCCACTGTACTAATCCAACGTCCAACATTAGATTAAACGGCTATCGTACCTACGTCACGGATCATCCTGATGGGACTGCTCACGCAGGAAGCGCAGTCATCATTCGTGAATCCATCAAACATCACCTGATGCCTGAGCTTAAACAAGGCTTTCTTCAAGCTACGACAGTAGCAGTTAAGGATGTACACGGTTGTTTTGATGTCTAGGCTGTATACTGTCCACCAAAACATAAAATTGACGAATCGATGTTCAACACCTACTTTCATTCCCTTAGAACCCGCTTCATCTCTGCAGGAGATTGGAATGCGAAACACACATGCTGGGGCTCTAGACTGATAACCACAAGAGGCAGGCAACTTAAGTCAAGCTTAGATAAAAAACACCTCACCGCTATTTCTACCTGCGAACCTACCTATTGGCCATCCGACTCCACAAAAATTCCAGACCTCTTATACTTTTTCATCATTAAAGGATTTTCTAAACATTACGTCAAGTCTGAATCATGTTTGGATTCCTTTTCAGATCACACCCCAGTTATCTTAACCGTCAGCACCTTGCTCATTGAAAACGAAAAGTTGGAAACTCTTTACAACAAACGGACTGATTGGGCCTCATTCAGAGAGGAAATTGAGATGGGCATCGACCTGAAAGTAAAACTCAAGACACCAGAAGATATTGAAAACACCGCTAAAAATCTAACTAATTTAATACAAGTATCCTGCTGGAAAAATACACCAATGATTAAAACCACCCAACGAATTATCCTCTAGACATCAAACAAAAGATAATGGAAAAAAGAAGACTTCGTCGAATCTGGCACCAGAGTAGAAACAATTCGGATAAAACCGCATTAAATAAGGCAATTGTGGATTTGGAAGTTCTGATCCGCAACTGGCACGACGATACATTGCAGTCTAAGCTGGAATCACTGTCTGCTACTCCTTCAACGAACTATTCTTTATGGAAATTCACAAAAACATACGACAGGCCGCAGATTGCAATACCACCCATAAAGAAAAACAACAATGCTTGGGCTCGAACTGCTCAGGAAAAGGCCGATGCATTTGCAGAACACCTGTCCAATGTATTCACCCCAAACGAGACCGACGATCGTGAGTCCGAATCGAAAGTTTATGCAGCTTTAAACCAAGCCTATCAAATGTATCAAATGTGCAGTCAAAACCAGTATCAGTGAGAGAGGTTGCCAAAACTATCAGATAGCTCAAGGACAACAAAACACCTGTGCTTCGACCTAATAACCAAAGAAATTCTAAAAGAACTACCTAAGGAAGCCCTGGTACTTATAAACATCTTGTTCAATGCAATCCTCAGAGTGCAACACTTTCTCAGGATATGGAAAGTCTCACAAATTATGATGATCCACAAAATGGGCAAGCCATCGAACGAAGTAACTTCGTATAGACCAATCAGTCTGCTGCCAATCCTGTCAAAGCTGTTTGAGAAGGTGCTGCTACGCAGAATCTTACCAATACTTACAGAAAATAAGATAATACAACAACAATACAATACGATACGAATACAACAATACGATCAACAGTTTGGTTTCCGCCAGCAGCACTCTACAGTCGAGCAAATCACTCTTCAGTTCAACGGTAGACAGCAAATCGACCGCACGCATACGCTTCGCGACGACCGACGGTGAACGACTAATTACTTGACTACGATTCTCAAAGTTTCCAACACCTAAACAAAATGTTTAAATGCAAGAGTTGCAAAGTTGAGAGTAGGGACGGCGCTAAATGCGTGGGATGCCTGGGACAGTTTGACTTTCCTTGCGCTGGCATAACCGAGGGAGGATGGAGGAAATTGGGGGATCGCAAGAATATATGGAGGTGCAGTAATTGCAAATCGTCGGCAGCATCCAGCCCTCGCCCCATAACTGCAGCGGCAGCTACGCCTGTAACAGCTGACATGGAATCTATTATGTCAGAACTGAAGGCCCTCTCAGCCCAGATGGATAACTTGCCTGCTTTAATGGAGAACGTAAAAGCTATCCAATCGGAACTGGCGGAGCTCAAGTCGATTAGATCAGAGTATTCGAGTCTTAGAACAGATGTCGAGTTTATGAACCATTCGGTGGAGACATTGGCCAGCAAAGTGTCGGGATTGGAGGGTGAAGTGGACTGCCTTAAGAAGACCAAGGAACAGATGGCGGCGTTGCATGATCGATGCTCCAAAATTGAAGATCTGCATCGCGAAAATGAACAGAGATCGAGAATGAACAACTTAGAAATTAAGGGTGTTCCAACAACCAACTCAGAAAATCTGTACGCAATTGTTGGCAAGATAGGAGATATCATTGGATGCAGTATCCCTAAAGAGCAGATAAACTTCATAGCTAGAGTACCGATGCGAAACAATGAACAGAGCAAAAATATTATCTGTTCAGTTCATAACAGATATCTCAAAAATGATTTCGTGGCTGCAGCAAAAAAACTCAAATCATCTATAACTGCAAGCAAGTTGGGTCTGCAGTCCGACAGTGTCATCTACGTCAATGATCATCTAACTTTTGAGAACAAAATGCTGTTGAACAAAACGAAAAAACTTGCTAAAGAACGAGGTTTTTTATACACTTGGGTGGTTGGTTGCAAAATCCTTATAAAGAAAAATACTACTTCTCCAACCCATCACATAAAAACGGAACTCGACTTAAAAAAGTTTCTGAACTAAAAATGTTTTGTCAATTTTATAATTTGTTTTGTTTGTATACTCGCACGCACTTTGCTAATAGTTTGAGAAACACTGGTGGAATTTTTTTGTGCGCATTTTTTTACCGCTACCCTTTTGTTCTCTTATCGCTCGATGTTGACCGAAGCTATTTCTCTATTGAGTCCTATCTGCATGAAGCTAAGGTTGTGATCGGCTTGATCTCGCTCATTTTTTCAACGTATCATAATTTAACTTTTTGCTTTGAACTGAATGTACCTCACATAACAATTTCTATAGAAGCACTAATAAGTAATATTTCTGTTTGCAATGCCACCTATTAGTGTATTTTACCAAAATGTTCGGGGATTGCGTACAAAAACATCAATATTTTATCGTAATGTGTGTGTTAACTTCTACGATATAATTTGCTTAACTGAGACATGGCTTATTGAGGGTATTAAAGACAGTGAATTGTTTGACGACCGTTACATAGTGTGGAGGCGCGATAGAAATTATTCTAGCACGAAACAAACTTTAGGGGGTGGTGTGCTTATTGCAGTGCGACGCGAGCTTATCAGTGATCTCCGCAGTGAATGGTTTTCGACTGCCGAAGACTTGTGGATTACCCTCACCCTTCATAGGAAGAGACCGCGAGTATCGTATAAAATGCATATCTGTGTAGTGTACATCTGCAATCAAAATCTTGGCCACTCCCAAGCAGGTCAGTTAACTAATTTTTCTAATAACCTAACGGATATTGTCCAGAAGCATCCCGCTGATAAATTTTTAGTTCTTGGCGACTTTAACCTTCCGAATATAAACTGGGCTCCAGATGATGATGGTCAGTCTGTTTGCCCTAGTAATATCCAAGGTCATGTTCAGGTCAATTTGTTTGATAATTTTACCGTCTGCAATATTTCGCAATACAATTCACACGTAAATGTCAACAATAAAATACTAGATCTAGTTTTATCTAATAGCGAGGTTTTAGTGGCAAGTTGTGCGGATCCCCTGGTGCCGGAAGATCCACATCATAGGGCTATCTGTGTGTCTGCTAACTTTGTGGAACTTCATACTCTTCCTGTGCGTCCTCGTATAAAATACTTATACCGGTCGGCCGATTATACGGCTATTAATCTTCGGCTGAGCCAGATCGACTGGGTCAACGAGGTGAGCACTAGGACACTCGAGGATGCCGTAGCATTTTTCTATGGCACTCTCAATGAACTACGTGAATCTTTTGTACCTATTAAGATGGTCGTTCCAAGCAGCAGGTACCCTCCCTGGTTCAGGCAGCCTCTGATAAAAATTTTAAAGGAAAAAGCGAAGTACCATGCAAAATTTAATAAATACGGAAACCTGTCTGATCATGAGTCTTTTGTTTTGCTCCGACAGCGTGCAAAGGAAGTTGAAAGTGAAATGTTTAACTGCTATATTGCAAAAATTGAAGAAGACATATTTAATACCCCCAAAGCGTTTTGGTCGTACGTTAAATCTAAAAATCAAATAAATGCTTATCCTTCCTTACTTAAATATAGAAATAGCACTTCAAGTATAGGAGAGGATATCTGCAACATGTTTGGCGACTATTTCTATTCTAATTTTCTCAGTTCTGCTTGTAGTGTCAATGGTGACGACGATCTTTCGGGGGACCACGCGCAGGCTTCAAACTTGCATTTGGGCGATGTTGTTTCGGACATACATTCAGTCGAGGTTAATGAATTAGAAGTGTTTAATCTACTAAAAGGAGTAGACTTAACAAAATCTGCAGGACCAGATAATATTTCGCCTGTTTTTATACTCAACTGTGCCAAAAGTCTGACTGCTCCTCTTTCACTTCTGTTCAGGCGCTCCCTGAATTTGGGTGAGGTGCCTGTAATTTGGAAGTCGGCGTTAATCACTCCGATCCACAAAAAAGGGCCTCGAGACCTTGTAGAGAACTACAGACCCATATCAAAACTATGCATTTTCGCTAAAATCCTGGAAAAAATAATCTACAAGCAGCTTTACGCTAGTCTTAAACTTAGCATCAGTGACCGCCAACATGGTTTCCTGCGAGGTCGGTCTACAACCACTAATCTCATTTTGTGTGGTGACTACTTGACTGAATGTATGGCTCATCGCACACAAGTGGATGTAATATACACTGATTACAGCAAGTGTTTTGATCGCTTGGATCATGCTATACTTTTGCGTAAGCTGTTGGATATAGGTATCAGTGGAAATCTTTTCAGGTGGTTCTCATCTTATGTGGCGAATAGATGTCAAACTGTTGTTCTTAATGGATACACATCCAGAACTATGATTATCCCCTCAGGGATTCCACAGGGATCGCTATTGGGACCTTTGTTGTTCAATATCTTCATCAATGACGTCTCTTCATGTTTCTCTAACGCAACAGTTTTTTTTGTTTGCGGATGATATGAAGATTCTAAGTGAAATCAGAACTTATGAAGATGCTGAGCATCTCCAATGTGATCTGGACAGATTCCAAGAGTACTGTGTGGCCAACCGCTTGAATCTAAATGTTTCAAAATGCTATACATGTACCTTCACTCGTAAACCTAAACCTATTCTTTACGATTACAAACTAGCCGACACTTCATTAGCCAGAGTTAAAACGATTAGGGATTTGGGCGTCACTTTTGACTCGAAACTTCTTTTTGACACACACATCGATAATATTATTAAAAAAGCTTCTAAGGCACTGGGTTTCATCTTGAGGATATCAGCCGATTTTAAAAACATAAAAACACTTAAAATTCTGTATTGTGCTTTTGTGCGCAGTCATCTCGAGTACTGCTCACCAGTATGGAATCCGATCTACAATACTTACATCAATCGTATCGAAAGTATACAAAAGAAATTCTTAAGGTACATTCAGTATAGATCCAAAACCTATTTACCTAACTATTACAGCCGCTGCAGGAAGTTTCACATTCTTCCACTAATTGAACGGAGAAGAATTGCCGACATGGCATTCCTGTTCAGTTTGGCTAATGGTTCAACTGACTGTTCTGAACTGATGAGCAAAATTGGGCTGCGTGTTCCATCCTTCACCTTAAGGAATCATCAACCTCTGTACGTTCCATCTGCGCGGTGCACTTATCGACAAAACTCTTACATGATAAGAGCTAGCAGGACATACAACTCGATGTGTCTTAACATTGATGACATTGATTTGTTCTCCACCAGTGTTCCGAAACTAAAAAAAAAATTATGTAAAAACTTCTTTGAAGATCGCTGAAACTCTTATTCTTTGCGAGGACTTGTTTCTTACGTTCTCTTTCCTGTCTACTGTTTCTTATGCTACCCTAATATTGTCAGTGAAAACTTTTAATTGGCCTTCCTTCACTAACTATCTACTATCTGTATCCTAGCTGTAAGTTTTCTTAAGTAATAAAATAAATAAATAAATAAATCCACAGCGTTTGTGAGACGGTAAGAAAGGCCCTAGAAAAGAAAGAATATTGCGCATCCGTATTCCTGGACATTCACCAGGCATTTGACAAGGTATGGCACAATGGCCTTCTCTACAAAATTAAGAAAATCTTACCTCATAGTTATCACATGCTGATGAGATCATATCTCTCAGATAGACTATTCCAAGTGAAGGAGTTGGGTTCGACTTCTGGCTTTCACGACATATCAGCGGGCGTACCACAGGGATCCAACTTGGGACCCATACTGTATACCCTTTATACGGCAGATCTTCCAACACTAGCCGGCTTAACTACAGCTACGAACGCTGACGACACCGCCATCCTGGCGTGTAACAATGATCCAGCTGTCGTATCAGATACCTTACAGCAGGGACTTCGCAAGATCAATGAGTGGCTTCAAACATGGAAAATCAAAGCCAGCACATCTAAGTCTGTGCAAGTCACCTTCACACTGAGAAGGGGTAACTGCCTACCTGTACAACAAGGAGGCACCACCTTACCGCATGAGGACAACGTTAGGTTATGGAAAGATCATATCAAGGCTAAACGAGAGGAACTCAACATTCGATATAGACTCCTACACTGGCTGCTTGGTCGAAACAATAAATTATCCACAGACAATAAACTACTTGTGTACAAAACTGTCCTCAAACCTGTCTGGATGTTTGGCATACAATTGTGGGGTAGTGCTAGTGACTCAAACATCTCGATGCTTCAGCGTCTGCAGAATATCATACTTAGAACGATAAGCAACGCTCATTGGTTCATCACAAATAACGAAATACACCAACAATTACAAATGAACATAGTTAAAGAAGAAATCCGATTGACTGCGGAGAAATACAAACAGCGACTGTCTCGTCACCCAAATGAACTAGCAGTCCAACTGATGTACCAAAATTACTCCAACCGTCTCAAAAGGCATAATATCATGAAGCTACACAATAGATGGCAGATATTATGTTGTAAAAAGAGTAGCTGTTCTCGCTGGAGGAAGCACTCTACAAGATATTGACCCAGAAACACATCTGATTACAGTCAATGAAGACTGATGGCAGACAAGAAGGTAAAAAAAAAAAACTTTTCTTTGGGCTTCCTCTCGCTCTCCATCCATCCACATTTATATTCATAAATTATTTAGTAACATGCGTTTCATCCCTCCTCATCACATGAACATACCAGGACAAACGGTTTCTCTTCAACTTTTCTGCCACTGGCGCCACTTTCAAACTGCCTCGTATATACTCACTAGCTTCTGCCAGCGGCTTTGCCCACGTGAATGTAGAAAATTATCCCGAGGGAAAATATGCCCGGGATAAAAAATCCTATGTGCTATTCCAAACTACAGTCTATCTCTGTGCCAAATTTCATCCAGATCCGTCCAGCCGTTTGAGCGTGAAGTAGTTACAAACATACAAACACTCTCACAGACTTTCACCTTTATAATATTATGTGATGTGATTTCTCACTTTATTCAATCTCGTCACGCCGCGCCGCCCATCTCAACATTCTCATCTTTACTACATGCAATCTATTATATAAAAATGAATCGCAAAATGTGTTGGTAACTCAACAACGCCTGGACCAATTTGGCCAATTTTTTTTTTAAATGTTCTTTGAAGTTCAAAGATGGTTTTTAAGTTTTTTTTTTTTGTAGGGTAGGGTAGTGTAAGGCAGTGTAGGGTAGGGTAGTGTAGGGTAGGGTAGGGCAGGGTAGTGTAGGGTAGGGTAGGGTAGTGTAAGGTAGGGTAGGTAGGGTAGATAAATGTTTGGTGTTTTTATGGCAAAACAAAGTTTGCCGGGTCAGCTAGTACATAATAATAATTGATAATTGATCAATAATAATTGGTCTAATTGCTGCAAGGCGGAATGCCTACGACGGTACGAGGATAAACAAATAAAATAAATAATATCTAAAGCATGACCTACCTATACGTAAAGTACTTTTATTCAGACGAAGTAAAATAAATATTTCTAAAGTATCAAATTAGGTTATGCCAGGTATATCAATCTTGGCGGAGGAAGCGGTGTCCCGGGGTGGGGTGATGTTGGCGGTGTCCTTGGACATTTCCAACGCCTTCAACACCCTGCCCTGGAGTTGTGTTCGGGAGGCACTGCGGTATCATCGAGTGCCTCCCTACCTCCACCGCATCGTCGGGGCTTATTTGGCGGAGAGGTGTGTCACCTACGTGGGACGTGATGGCGTCGGAAACCAGCACCGCATGTCGTGCGGTGTTCCACAGGGCTCGGTCCTGGGCCCGCCCCTGTGGAACATTGGATACGACTGGGTGCTGAGGGGCGAACTCCAACCGGGCGTAGACCTGACGTGTTACGCGGACGATACGCTGGTCACCGCCCGGGGGAGTTCGTACAGGGAGGCAGCGTTGCTGGCGACGGCTGCGGTCTCACAGGTGGTGAGCCGCATACGGCGCCTTGGCCTGGAGGTGGCCCTCAACAAGTCGGAGGCCATGGTCTTTCATGGTCCCCGGCGGGCGCCGCCGCCCGATGCCCACATCGTGGTTGGGGGGGCTCGAATCGCTGTCGAGTCTACTATGAAGTACCTAGGATTGGTGCTCGACAGCCGGTGGGATTTCGGCCCCCACTTCAGGCGGCTAGCGCCCAAGTTGTTGGGCGCGGCTGGGGCGCTGTCAACGTTGCTTCCCAATCTGGGGGGCCCGAGCGCCGCCTGTAGGCGGCTCTACGTGGGGATCGTGCGATCGATGGCCCTGTATGGGGCCCCGATCTGGGCGACTGACCTGACGGCCGGCAGCATCGCTGTTCTGCGGAAACCGCAGAGAGCGATGGCCGTCAGAGTCATCAGGGGGTATCGCACGATCTCCTACGAGGCGGCTTGCGTACTGGCCGGATCCCCGCCCTGGGACCTGGAGGCAAAGGTACTCGCGTCACTGTACCGGTGGCGCGAGGAAGCGCGGGCGCGGGGCGAAGGGCTGATGCAGCGACATATGGAGTTGCGTCAGTCTCAGCTCCGCGAGGTTCTGGTGGCGGAATGGCGGGACAGGCTTTTACGCCCTACCGCCGGCCTCGTTACCATCGAGGCGGTCCGGCCAGTGCTCGAGCGCTGGCTCGGGAGGAGGCACGGCTCCCTGTCGTTTCGGGTGACGCAGGTGCTCTCGGGGCATGGTTGCTTCGGGAAGTACCTGTGTCGCATAAACAGGGAGCCGGACGCCCGGTGTCACCACTGCGTCGACTGCCGGGAGGACACGGCGCGGCATACGCTGGCAGAGTGTGCCGCTTGGGAGGAGCCACGCCGTGCCCTCATCTCTGAAGTAGGCAGTGACCTGTCGCTGCCGGCCGTAGTCGAGTCTATGGTCGGCAGTGGGGAGTCCTGGGACGCGGTGGTATCCTTCTGCGAAACAGTCGTCTCGCAGAAGGAGGCTGCGGAGAGGGAGAGGGAGATTTCATCTGCTAACCCGATCCGCAGCAGACGCGCCGGGCGTCGGCGGAGGGCGGACAACGCCCTCTTCCAGCCCCCCTAAATGAGTCCAAGGGTGGCGGACTCGGGGACGTCCGTCGCCCCCCACACATCAGGACCCGAGGTGGCGGCGCGTAGTGTTCCACGCGCGCCCCTCTTTGACGTCGCGGGGGGAGTCAAACACCTCACTCCCCCTCCAACCCGAGACCGTGGCCCGCACAGGCAGGCCGGCACTAGCCGAGGGTTGCGGAAGTATTATTGTTCCCGCGACCCCCAGCGTAAGTGTGAGATGGAACACCGGGGTGGTTTTTAGTCAGTAGGAGTCTGACAGACCCCTCCGCCCCCCCAGGGCGGAGGACATCCGATGAGGATTTTCCACCCCGGAACAAAAAAAAAAAAAAAAAAAAAAAAAAAAAAAAAAAAAAAAAAGGTATATCAATCTGGGGTGCGGGTCAGGTAACCTCCACGTTGGCCTAGTTGGTTGCTGGTCTCTTTCGGATACGTCCGGGGAGAAGAGCAACCCGCTGGGCTGGTGCACCCTGGGCACCGTCAATAACTTCCCATTCGTGGGTTCTTGTTGGCGGTGGCGAATACCTGACGGGGGGGAGGGGGGGGACTCGTCGCTCTGGGTGTTCCCCTGATTAGCAGGGGACACTCCAGACGCGACAAAGGGGTAGGCTGGGTAGGTAGGTTAGGTTGGGGTGGGTGGGGTAGGTTAGGTTTCGTAGGACAGCGGTGGGGCTCGCTTCCTGGCCTCTGGGCGGGCCGCCTTCCCCTGTGGGGGGGAACGCCCGGGGCACCCCAGCTCTGCACCCTGCACTGCCCGGCTCTGCAGTGACCGGCTCTGCCCGCTCTGCACCTGGCTTTGCACTCGGCACTCGTGCGGTTTGAGTTGCCCGAGTGCACTGACCAGCTCTGCACCCTGCTTTGCCCGGCTCTGCATCCGGGCTTTGCCCGCTCTGCACCTGGCTCTGCAGCCCGGAATCTCTCCTGCGGGTGGGGGTGGCTGCGGCTCGGGGGCGGGAAGTGGGCCCACGAGGTGGTAGTGACTTGTCGTTGCCGACCCTCCTTTGACGTGGGATGGTCGGCAGGGACAAGTCAATGGTGGGAGGAGGCGGCGGAGCGTCGGTCTCGACGCTTCGCCGCACACGCGGAGGGCGGCGTCTGGCCTTCGCGGGTCAGATGCTGCATCGGAGGGGACCGTAAAGGTCCAGCGCGGTGAGGAGCATGGCGCGGCACACCGTCTAGGTGTGCCCAGCGGGGGCGTAGCTGCGCCATGCCCTGAGGAGGTGTTTGGCAGGTCCTCTCGCTTCCCGGTGTGGTGAATTCCATGCTGGGGAGCGGGGAGGCCTGGGTGGCGGTTGCCTCCTTTTGCGAGGACGCCATGTCGCAAAAGGAGGCAGCGGTGGGGGTGGGAGAGGGCGGTTGTACGATCGCCTGCGCCCACCCCCTGGTGGTGATTAGCGGACAGCAGGTGCGGGGGCGCCTGTCGTCTGCATTGCACAATCACCACCCTCGTCGGGCGGGAATGGCCGATCACTCACGGTCATTCCCGGGCCCCTCCACTGAGGGAGGGGCGTGCGGGGCCCGCCATTATGGTGGGCAGTCGTCGGCGGAGGACTGGGCGTAAAGGCTGTGCCGGTTTCCCAGTCCTCCTCCATAAAGACGATGCGGGAGTGCGCTGGTTTATTTTAGTGGGTATACCGGGCTTGCCCGGGGAGTCCCACATAGCCCGTCCATTCCCCCGATGGGCGGGTATGCGTAATGCATTTTTTTCCAGCGTTATCAAAAAAAAAAAAAAAAGGTATATCAATCTAGTTTTGGGGTGCCAATATTTTTTAAATTTGCCGCGCTTTTTCAGTCTCTACTTTGCTTTTCTACCCAAGATACAGGCTTGCCTAGTTTGGGGCCAACGTAAAAAATCTGTTTAATACTACTTTATTAAATAAAAATTTGAATTTTGTATTATCTCATTAATTATATCCTTCGTAGGGTTCCGTACCCGAAGGGTCCTTTTGCTGTCACTCACGTGTCCGTCTGTCCGTCGTCTGTCACACAAGTTTAATACAGCCAAACGGTTAGAGCTACAGTCTTCAAATTCTCACAGTACAAGCATCTTGTTGACCCTAACCTATAGAAATTAAAACCTATAGAACTGGTTTATTAGATACATACTTTGATTTCCATTATTTTTTTGTTTTAAAAAATATTGGTAAACAAAGGAGGAACAATGAGAAGCCACCAAAGTAAGTTTTTAGGGTTCCATACCCAAAGGGTAAAAACGGGACCGTATTACTAAGACTCCGCGGTCCGTCTGTCTGTCTGTCTGTCACCACGCTGTATATCATGAACCGTGATAGCTAGACAGTTGACAATTTCACAGATGATGTATTTCTATTGCCGCTATAACAACAAATACTAAAAACAGAATAAAGTTAGTATTTAAGTGGAGCTCCCATACAAAAGACGTCATTTTTTGCCGTTTTTGCGATAATGGTACGGAACTCGTCGTAGGCGAGTCCGACTCGCACTTGGCCGGTTTTTTTATAAAATTTTGTTACGAAGAATAGGTATTTTTACTTCCCATTGAACTTGGAACTTAAAATTCGATGATAATGTTTATTACTACGTGTATTTTACTAAAACATACCAATATTTATTGATAAATCTGAAATCTTCTTTGAAATTCCTTCATTTTTCCTATAAACCAACTTGATTTTGCAGTTTGGTACGGAACCCTAAATTTGCGAAGTCCGATACGTACCTGGCCGGTTTTTATAAAAATCTCCTAATTATAAGGTATTGTTATGTTCCTGTGAACGAGAGGGAGTGAGCGGTAGACCACCACGCGAGCTCGGTGCGGGTTGGTGGAGATCAAACCACACGACTTCTATGGAAGTTACATTGGATATACTGGACTTGATGTATTGGATGTTGGTGAGTAACACAAAGTAATCATAATCATTTATTTGTCTGAATATAGTACATTAATGGTCTTAAGATTATTAAGTGGTATCATCACATTCTGCCAGGTATGGCGTGCAAACTTAGTTACATACGCGACTAAGTAAAGCGACTGCTCGTAATTCGCGGCCGCAGTGTCTGGGCCAGTTTTGATTTGGTCATGTTAAATATTTTCCTGTTGCGGATGAGGATAACCAAAAAATTTATTATAGCTGACTGAATCAGTAGTATCCTGTGGGACGCATTTAATAATGCAACATGCTTCGATATTTGGCCATATTTGGTCGTGGCATATTTATTTTCAATTAAATAAACATTTATTGGACAGGCATTATAATTATTTTTCAAGAGTCATCACGAATAGTCTCGCGCGCAGGTTTACACAGTAAATAACCAACAACCATATTGACATTAAAAGCTTGCTATCTTGGTAGATACCAATACTTTTATATAGAGTTCAATTCATGATTCTAACACGCGCATACTTTGGGGCTACAGTGGGGGGAAGCAACTTGACTGCGTACCATGGTCGGATGCTCTCTCTGTGTCAGGTGCTTGAGCCAACTATCAACGTTTCGGCCCAACGCCTATCGGATCAGGTGCGGGTCATCCAACTGTAACAAGACGTTCTATGTGAGGGTAGATTTATATTAGTAAGATTATTATAGTAAACAGTACAAGGGTAGGATTGTTATAGTTGAGTTATGTTTATGTCATTTTAAAGGCTTCAAAGTGTCACTGTCAGTTATAAAATTATTTTGACATTGAAGTGACAGTTTAACAACAGGAGTGACAGGAGTCACTCTCGAACGAGGCACCGGAGTGTTAAGTTTAAGGTTAGTAAAATAATATGATATGTACTGAAGTAGACTGAATAATTGATATTAATACATTGTTATTGCGTTGATTTATTCGTTGTTTCAATTCTATGATTCCTTTCTGAGATACGATTACATCTCAGAAGTGGGATTCGCGAGACATTTTGTTTTGTGGTGAACCACCCCACGAGCTCGACCGATAAATAAAATTAGATTCATTTTAAAAATGGAAAATCAACGCAACTACAAGAAGAAAATTATGAAAATGTGTGGTTTAACATTACATAATAACATTGTGAACGCCAATTTGGCCGATTAAAGCGGATGCGTTCAACAGTTTCTTTTTGAAAAATAATTATTGGTATCTTAGTAATAGTCAAAATAAGTCGGTAGATGGATAATATGTGGAAATATTGGTTTAAACTAGTAATCGAGTATGATTAAAGTCAAGAAATGAGAAAAACTTTATAAAATTATTAACAGTTTTCGTGATGAAAACAGATTTAAAAAAAATATTGTTTAACCATTTTCGTTTCCTGTAATCTATCATTTTTGTGTACCCTCATTGGAAGTAGTGTAATAGGAGTAGAAATAAAAATTTATAAGAGAAATATAGTAACCAAAATGAATATAAATGTTAAGAGAATCTCAAAATGTGGCGCCATATTTGTGATGCACATACAGATTAGAGAAATATGTAGGAGAATTAAATAGACAAAATAAAAATACAATAATTTTATAATGGACTGAGACTAACAAATAGTTATAAAATAATTTTGAAATACCTACTTTAAAATTTAAATTACGTGACTGTGTGTTCAAGATTTGTACACAATACATTAACAAAATGATTTGAGTTCCAGAAAAATGAGCGACAAAGAGCCCAATGTGAATTATCGACGCACCAGCAACCCTTCTTGCAACTACGAAAGACAGAGGATGTATAGTGAATCATCACGTAGTCGAAAGCGAGACCAAGGGGAAGTCGAGAGGCGCAGTCGTAGCCGGAGTCGCAGTGGCCACGGGCATGGCCAACAACAAACCCAAGGATCTCGGCGGCGCAGTCCAGCTCGTGACCGTCGGCACAGCAGCGCAACGCGTCATAAGCGGAGAAGCCGAAGCACAAGCAGCACGCGAACGCTACTCGAGCAAGAACGTGAGCTGTCCAGGGAGAGGAAAAAATTAAGAACCCTCGAAAACCAGGTACGCAAAGGACGAGACAGATTAACGGAACGGAACAGATCACGTAGGCGTTTCGGGACGCCTGAGCCTGTACCGAACAATCGTGTGCAGACAAATGCTGGCAATAAAAGTCCAACTCGGTACCGCTCCTTAATCACTCCCGGTAAACGTCACACGCCCAGTGTTGAAAAACATGAAGCACATGACAACAAGAAAACTAAATATATGACTACGGATCTGTTTGAAGATTTAATTTCAAAACTTTTTAAGTCTAAAGCAGGGGATCGTGAATCATTTTCTAGCTCAACATTGAATAACGTCGTTCTCAACTTTGACCCTATGTCGAAGGAACAGACTATTCACATCTGGCTCGATAAAGTCGATGAATTTTCAGAGATTTATAATTGGAACGATAAGCAAACGGTTCACTATGCCCTGCCTAAACTCACCGGACTGGCTAAGACGTGGTTCCAGGGTCTGCCCTCTATTAAGCATACTTGGCTTGAATGGAAGTCGATGCTAAAGAAATCATTTCCTGCAACCGAAAATTATGCGGAACTATTGACAGATATGCTTAATAGACGGGTATGCTCTTTAGAATCATACGAACTTTATTAGTTTGCAAAAATTAATTTACTAAACAGATGTAAGATATTTGGGAAGCAAGCAGTGGATTGTTTACTTTATGGGGTTGAAGACAGGGGAGTTCGCGTAGGTGCTTAAGCTGCAAAATTTGATAAACCGGAAGATGTTTGAATTCTTTAAGACCATTAAGTATCATAATGGAAATCAGTCTGACTTTAACAAAGATTTTAATAAGGATAAGCGTCCCAGCAATATATCGTTAAGTAATAGCTCGGTAAATAATAAAGATAATACGGCGGCAAACAAAAATAGTATCGTAAGAGGGCATATTAAGTGCTTTAACTATCAGAATGTTGGTCATCCCAGCTTTAAGTGCCCTAAACCGATCGTCAAATGCACTAACTGTCATTTTATGGGACACGAGAGTTCCCGCTGTCCCAGAAAAGGATCAGAAGAATTCTCCAAAGAATAAGGTGGTCCTTGAGGTCCTTCACTGAAAATAGTAACGACAAATACAAGGTTATGACAAATATTTACGGAATCGGTACAGTGAGGCAACACGAATTCGTAAAAAAAATGCTTTAAGATTAGGACTGCACTGGGAAACCGTTAACTGCCCATATTTGACAGGACTAGGGAATGTACCATATTTACCGCTAGGGCATGCTTTAGTGAACATTGATGTGCAAGGTATTTCGGCAAAGAATGTCGAGGTGTTCTTGTGGATGATCACTTAATTAATTATGATGTGTTGCTTCGCCATAGCTTTACCGAAATACCTACACTTAAGATTAATAAAACATTCGTGCAGTCGATTGGTGCAAAACAGATCCTCAATTTTGTCGCCAAACTAAGAGAAAATTGACATAACGGTATAACCGTATGATCCTGGCATCCCTAGGGTCCATGGCTCACGGTAAGAACAAAAGTTCGTGGGACGAACTTCTTTTGGACATTCAGCTAGGACTCAATACTACAGTTTATGACCTAACACGGAAAACGGCTACAGAGCTATTGTTAGGTAGGACAGCGGCGAATCCGAGCCAAGGTATATTAAATAACGTAATTGATGCCATAGGACAGAGTAGTATTCAAAGTTTAAAATAAATAGGTCTGAAGTGAATGAACGAATTAAGAGTAATCAGGAGAATAATAAGAATCGGTACGACAGACAAAGGAAGCCAGCCACGAACTATAAGGAGGGCGATCTGGTTAGGATAGCTAGGGCAGTAGTATCGACGCCGGGCCATTCTAAAAGGTTAGAAGCGAAGTTTCAGGATCCATACAGGATAAAGAAAGTCTTACCAAACGATTGATTCCTTATTTTAGACACCCCTTTGACTTGAAAGGGATAAAGTACGAATCATTTGTTGCTATTGATAAAATTTATCCATGGTTGAGTTTCAATGCCCCTGCTTGCTCGTCCAGCGATGAGAGTGATAACAATTAAAATCAATTGTATCTTTATTTAATTGTGAGTATTTTTTTATGAATTATTAATGTATATTTAATTTATGATATGTGATGATTGCAATTTGTTGTTTACAAGCTATATGATATGGAGTCTGGCATATGAACTTGTCGGTTGCTTAGGGATAAGTGAGAGTACTTTGAGTCGGGCAGGATTGGCGTTGGGATTCGCCGCCCATGATTGGCTCAAAGTACTGCTGCTGATGACGAAGTGATGGTGAAGGAAGTAGCCTCTCTTCGCTCGGCAATAGACATGACGATAGATTGAGTGAGAATGGTTGAACTGGGCAGGATTGGCGTATGAACTCGTCGCCCATGAGTGGTTCAAACATTGCGGCTGAAGTGGTGTGAGAGTGAAGGAAGTAGCTTTCACATCGCTCAAGCTATAAAATAAACGATAATGACGATCTAAAATATTGGGTGCTTTGAGTCGGGCAGGATTGGCGTTGGGATTCGCCGCCCATGATTAGCTCAAAGTACTGCTGCTGATGACGAAGTGATGGTGAAGGAAGTAGCCTCTCTTCGCTCGGCAATAGACATGACGATAGATTGAGTGAGAATGGTTGAACTGGGCAGGATTGGCGTATGAACTCGTCGCCCATGAGTGGTTCAAACATTGCGGCTGAAGTGGTGTGAGAGTGAAGGAAGTAGCTCTCACATCGCTCAAGCTATAAAATAAATGATAATGATGATCTAGAATATTTTAAATTATTTTGTAAGAATTCAGACTATTTATTTTGTTATCTTTAGTAAATAAGACCTAATACAATTATGTTATATGGTTATCTTTTATAATTGTTAATGATTGATAATTGTTTGATAGATACAAGTTACTATCAAATCTATACCACATCCGTTATACAATTATAAGGAACGAAGGGACTCGTTCTTAAAGGATGGCCGACTGTAACAAGACGTTCTATGTGAGGGTAGATTTATATTAGTAAGATTATTATAGTAAACAGTACAAGGGTAGGATTGTTATAGTTGAGTTATGTTTATGTCATTTTAAAGGCTTCAAAGTGTCACTGTCAGTTATAAAATTATTTTGACATTGAAGTGACAGTTTAACAACAGGAGTGACAGGAGTCACTCTCGAACGAGGCACCGGAGTGTTAAGTTTAAGGTTAGTAAAATAATATGATATGTACTGAAGTAGACTGAATAATTGATATTAATACATTGTTATTGCGTTGATTTATTCGTTGTTTCAATTCTATGATTCCTTTCTGAGATACGATTACACAACGTAACCGTATGTTGGATGACGCCGTACTTGATAGACTGCGTAATGAATCACAGAGTAGACATGTTTCGCCTACCTTGCCACCGGCCGCGGTGCAGCTGAAACCCAATGTTTCACCGCGACCCGACCATGTTGGCGAGGATGCCGACGACGGGGCTATACCCGAGAGTACCATTTTTTGTTTATTTATTTATTCAATACCTGTTTACACTATAACATTAAAAAATCTGCCAAACTGTAAAACAGTTTGTCGGCAGTTGCTCTCGTGTCACAATACATTACAAATAATGTTTAAACAATAACTTAAATACCTAATTATGTTAAGCAAAATAAATTAACTTCCATCGGGATCAGACAATCCCACATTCCACACCCATGATCAACTTGTATTGCCCAAGGCCGCACAATGCGAGGCCTGTCACAAAACATGGCTAGGGACAGAGTGACAGATAATGTTTTTTTTAATATTTCCCTAAGTTGGTATTTGGATCTACTACACGACACCAACTTTGAGGGTAGTTCATTTATCAACATCGGCGTTATATACTTTCTTGTGCGTTTACCATAATAGTTAGTGACCTTGGGAACAACAAACAATTTTTGTTTAGATAAACGAGTTGGGTACATATGCTCACGTTCCACTTTGTAACATTCATTATTAAACTGTTCTGCTAAAATGTTTAACTTTATTTTGTCATGAACTGGAAGGACTACAGATTTTGAACAATCTTTCGTATTTCTTATTGAGGCTTTCTTTGTTTTTTTTTGTCTACGAGTAGTTTAAGTATCCTAGTCTGCAAGATGTTAATTTTTTTTAAGTGTGTGGGGAACGTAAGACCATATCCACCCAACCCGTAATCAACAATTGAGTCCGCCAGTGCATAATACAATACATACAGTACCCTCCTACTGACAACATATTTAAGATTTTTTAATTTACCCAGGATGGAGCGTAGTTTATTACAAACGTTGTCAACATGCAGATTCCATGTGAATGTGTTATCTATGACTAGTCCTAGGTACTTAAAAGAAGTAACTGTCTCCAAACATGCGCAGCGACAGTGTTGCCTGTTGTTGTGAAGACATTCGTAAGAGTGGCCTTTCACTTCTACCGCCAGATTGTTTTTATTTTTATGATAAGGCGAGTGAATGAGCATACATTTAGTTTTGCTATTATTAATTATAATGCCATTATCATGTGCCCACTGAACCACATTGTCAAAATCATTTTGCATTGCTTGCTGTATGAGCTGTATATTATTATGGCTATAAACCAAGCAAGTATCATCAGCATACATAAATGCCTTACAATTCTTCAATACATTAGACATAGAGTTGACATGCATTATGTATCCTAGTGGCCCGTATACTGAACCGGTCGGCACACCAAATTTGATGTCTCCCCGTACACTTTCGGTTCCACTAACACACACTCTGTCACACACACTCCGTATGGTGTTGAACGTAAAGAATCTCACCATCCCATATCTTCCCGTGGGTGTCGTAAGAGGCGACTAAGGGATACACCAGAGAATGGGCAGCAGCGTTCTCTGTGCTCTTCAACAACAAACTGCGATCGCCAACCCGCCTGCCAAGCGTGGCGATTAAGGCAAACCCCCCCAAACCAAATGAATAGCACAAATAAAAAACGGCCCCGAGTACCCGGCAGCCCGTCTACCCTCGACTACGGTAGCGGTCGAGGCGATGGCATGGCAAGGGGTGCGAAGAATCCCCGGAGTGAACCCGGCTACCCCAATAAACACCGACGACTGGCCCTGGCAACATACAACACGCGAACACTCCGGACCGACGAGAAGATAGCCGAACTCGAGGAAGAATTGAGCAGGTTGCGATGGAGTATTATAGGGTTATCTGAAGTCCGAAGAGAGGGGGAGGACTCGATAATCCTCAAATCCGGTAACCTGCTCTATTTCCGAGAAGGTGACCGGCAGTCCCAGGGTGGTGTTGAGTTTATCGTCCACAAATCCTTTGTGAACAACGTGGTGAAGATCGAGAGTGTGTCGACCAGGGTGGCGTACCTTATACTCAGAATATCCTCGAGATATTCGCTGAAGGTCATACAGGTCTACGCACCGACCTCGGCACACCCCGACGACGAGGTAGAGACCATGTATGAGGATATCTCTATAGCCATGCATGGTTTCAAAACTCACTTCACCACACACACAGTTTTGCGTTGAAGTCCCCCATGACAACTCATGGGGGACTTCAACGCAAAACTGGGCAAACGAGACGAGGATGAGCTGCAAGTGGGGCAATTTGGAGTTGGACGTCGGAACCACCGGGGTCACCTACTGGCCAGTTTTATGGAGAAGGAGGGCCTCTACATGATGAACTCCTTCTTCAGAAAGCGTGAGCATAGGAAGTGGACCTGGCAAAGCCCCGATGGTGATACAAAAAACGAGATCGACTTCATCATGTCAACCAAGAAGCAAATGTTCAATGATGTCTCTGTGATCAATTCGGTGAAAACCGGGAGCGATCACCGAATGGTAAGAGGCACATTGAACATTAATATCAAGCTTGAAAGGTCTCGACTGATGAAGTCAACGCTCCGTCCAGCACAGATCCGGATCCAAAACCACGAGAGCTTTCAGCTCGAACTCCAGAATCGTTTCGAGTGCCTAGGGAGCTCCGTGGACGAATACAGCGACGGGTTCGTGGAAGCTGTCCATACGGTCGGGTCTAAGTTTTTCAAGACCCGCCGTACGGATATAGACAAAAAGATCTCTGATCCTACTCTCAAGCTTATGAAGGAGAGGCGTGAGATGATCCTGCAGTCTTCAGACGATGCGTTGAAATACCGGCAGCTTAATAGACGGATCTCAAAGTCCTTGAAAAGCGACCTCCGCCGCTATAATACTGACCGTATTAAAGACGCAATTGAGCGGAATAAGGGCTCCAAGGTCTTTGCAAGAGATCTGTCTATTGGGCAGAGCCAGCTCACTAAACTGAAGACTGACGATGGCAAGATCATATCCGCCAAACCGGAGCTTCTGAGGGAGATCGAGAAATTCTATGGGCAGTTGTACACGTCAACCAGTAAACCCGTCGCGAATCTAGTAAAAGACCCCAGAGCTAGATTGACCCGTCACTATACCGAAGACATACCGGACGTCAGCCTGTACGAGATTAGGATGGCTCTTAAACAGCTTAAGAACAACAAGGCACCGGGTGATGACGGCATTACGGCCGAACTCCTGAAGGCGGGTGGAAAACCAATACTTAAGGCCCTTCAGAAGCTGTTTGGTGCCGTCATACTCGAGGGGAAAACGCCACAGGCATGGTGCAAGGGTGTGGTGGTACTTTTTTTCAAGAAGGGTGACAATGCCCTGTTGAAGAACTATAGGCCCATCTCACTTCTTAGCCATGTCTACAAGCTGTTTTCAGGAGTCATCACGAATCGTCTCGCGCGCAGGTTTGACGATTTCCAGCCTCCCGAACAAGCCGGATTCCGAAAAGGCTTTAGCACCGTAGACCACATACATACGCTGCGGCAGGTTATACAGAAGACCGAAGAGTATAACCTGCCTCTCTGTTTAGCGTTTGTGGACTACGAGAAAGCCTTCGATTCAATCGAGACTTGGGCTGTACTGCAGTCTCTCCAACGGTGCCAAATCGACTACCGGTACATCGAGGTGTTGAAGTGTTTGTACAAAAACGCCACCATGTCAGTCCGACTTCAGGATCAGGCCTCGGAACCTATCTTTCTGCAGCGAGGTGTCAGACAGGGAGACGTCATATCTCCGAAACTGTTTACCGCTGCACTGGGGGATGTCTTCAAGGTTCTGGACTGGAGAGGGCTAGACATCAACGTCAATGGCGAGTACCTCACTCACCTTCGGTTTGCCGACGATATAGTGGTCATGGCTGAGACCATGGAGGACCTCAGTATAATGCTCGATGACCTCAGTAGAGCTTCCAAAAGAGTGGGTCTTAAAATGAACATGGACAAAACCAAGGTTATGTTGAATGCCCATGTAACACCCACTCCTATCAAGGTTGGAGACTCTATACTCGAAGTTGTGGAAGATTATGTCTACCTGGGACAAACGATCCAGTTGGGTAGGGCCAACTTCGAGAAAGAGGTCAACCGTCGAATCCGACTCGGCTGGGCAGCGTTCGGGAAATTGCGCGGTGTCTTCTCGTCCAACTTACCACAGTGTCTCAAGACGAAGTTCTATGACCAGTGTGTGTTGCCAGTGATGACCTATGGCTCTGAGACTTGGTCGCTCACAATGGGCCTCATCAGAAAGCTTACAGTCACGCAAAGGGCAATGGAGAGGGCTATGCTCGGAGTATCCTTGCGTGATCGAATCAGAAATGTAGAGATCCGCAAGAGAACCAGGGTTACCGACATAGCCCGAAGAATTGCTCGCAGAACGGATGGCCGATGGGGCAAAAAAGTTCTGGAGTGGCGACCGCGAACCGGAAGACGATGCGTTGGAAGGCCTCCCACCAGGTGGACCGATGACCTGGTGAAGGTTGCGGGGATTCGCTGGATACGGGACGCACGGGACCGGTCAGTGTGGCGACGCTTGGGGGAGGCCTATGTCCAGCAGTGGACGTCTTTCGGCTGATATGATGAACACACACTCTGAGTGATCGGTTTTTGAGGTACTCCCCAAACCATGCATTCATGGGGCCCCTTATACCGCATTCACTCATAGCCTGCAACAAGCCGTCGTGGTCCAGAGTATCAAATGCTCTTTTGAAGTCTATAAATATAACCATAACTATATTTTTTTCATCAAGACGATTTTTGACTTCGTCTGTGAATTTTCCAATGCAGAAGCAGTACTTCTATTATGCCTAAAACCGTGTTGAACCTCATTTAATATATTATTATTTTCTAGAAAAGTAGTAACCTGTTTAACTATAATTTTTTCGACTATTTTGTTAATTGTATTTAAAATTGCTATAGGTCTATAATTGCTATAATCCCAATGAGATCACTGTTTGTATATTGGCCTGACAATAGATTTTTTAAGCTCCTCCGGATATTGAGACTTTTTAACACTAATATTAATAAAATAAGCTATTACTGGACTTATTTGCTCTTTAATTTGTTTAAGATCTATAATTCTAATACCATCTGACCCCGGCGACTTGTTGCAGTCCAATTTGTCTATAACATTTTATACATCATTTGGTAGCACTTTTTTAAAACGAAAGCTTACATTACAGTCATTAACATAGCTTGTTCTGTCCAAAAATTTTTGTTGACATTTATGTTTAATTAAGTCGACTTCTTTTGTAAAGGTTTCACAAAAATTGTTACAGATAGTTTGCAAGGATTCACTTTTTAACAAATGTTTTCTATTACAGAATCCACCCCCATTTTAGACCTACCAAGCCAGTTGTTTATATTACTCCAAATCTTTCTCACATCCCCTTTACAACTATTTATAATTTCACGCCTAGTTTTGTTTTTGGCCATATTTATAAGTTTCTGGGTTCTGTTTCTGCACCTAGTGTACTGAAGCCGTTTATTATTATTTTTCGGATCGCTTTTCCACTGTTTAAATAGAGTATCTTTATCTTCCAAAAGTATACGCAGCTTATTAGTAACACACGGCTGTGTTTTGCGTTTGGGACACACAGAGTTTTCTATTTTAGAACTGTTATAAATATCGGCAAAAATCGCGGACATTTTAAGGTACAAATCGTTTGGTTCCTGTATCTGTAATAACGCAGACCAGTCTATGCTACTTAGTTTATCTCTGATAGCTTTGTTATCGTATTTTGTTCTACCTTCACAAGTTACGTCTATTACTTTATCAATAACAGCTGAGATTCCCGTTACATAGTGGTCGGCTACCCGGCTAGTGAGTGTGTATGCGTGTACGTCGCTCGCCCCGCCACTGACATTTCGCATGAAGACGTGGTCGATGCATGACGCCACTCGTCTCTGACCGACAACTGCCTCGCGCGTTATGTCTTGGATGCCACAATGAAGTCCTAATTCTGCTAAAACATTCAAATATGTGTTTGCTGAAGAATCCAGTTCATTCTTTAACAGGTTAATGTTACAATCGCCAACTAGTATCACATCAGTGTTCACGGATAGTTCTCCAATAATGTTTTTCACTTCTATGGAAAAAGTGCGTTTGTTTGTGTGCGGCGGCCTGTAGATAACCAAGAGATACGCATTATAATTATTCTTAGCCAGGTGACCATGTATCAGCTCAAATGTCTTGGTATCACAGGATTGCAGTGGATTGAACTGAAGACTATTTTTCACATATACAAGTATACCTCCGCCTCGTTTTTTTTCCCTGGTTTGCGAAAACATATTGAAGCCATCAATTGCGTACATGGATACTTCATCCTGTTTGATATTAACTTCTGTGAGACACAAGACATCCAGCTTACCATCAACTGATTAAAATGCTTTCGTATAGAACATATGTTAATGTGTATAATCTGTACCCTAGTTTCACTTGTTATGACGTAGTTAGACCATTCTTTAATATCCGCGAATCTGATATATTCGATATCCTGCAGTTGTGATTGCAAATCGAAGTTTACCGCCATGATGTTATCCAATACGTATAACACAATTTTTTACTAAGTAGTATTAGATTATATTTTGTTATTCACGTATGTTTCAATGTCATCTTCACTGCGAATATGATATATCTTTTTTTCGCTATCGTTCTTTTTTATTAGTATTTTGGCATCCTGGATCCATATATATTTATAAATGTCTTTCAGTTTAGTCTTCGTTGTCCAAAATAGCTGTCTGTTTTGCCTAGTTATGTGTTCATTTATGAAGATACGGGATGCGTCATTATTGTGTAATATCATATGGTTTGTGAGCGGCCAAGTGCAATGCAAGATTGAGGAGTGCTTTGGAGTGTGTATTTTGAGAGTATCGTTCACCGCCTGAGCTTAGACCTCGATTACCTCGTCTGCCCATGCATAAAATAGAAAATAGAGCACTGGTGTGTGCTCTAGATTCGCAGCTATCAAATGTTTTTGACAGCAGAAAAGACCTTGCCGATACCCACTCAAACTTATACTGTGCGGCCGCAGCGGCATGTCGTGTAGCTAACGTCCCAAAACTGACAGAACTACATGACCAGCTATACCAGCTTGGCAGTGCTGGATTGAGCGACGTATCGGTGAGGCTGGAGCACTTATCGGCAAACTTATCTGCTTTAGGGAGGGCAACACTCGCCATAAAATGATATGCTTTGTGAGGTGGGCGTTCTCGGGGACTCATATCAGTTCTCTAAATTATCTGTTCCGCGTCACAGAACCCCTATGTATCGGCTTCCTGAAGCAGAATATCTATGCATGGCAAGCTGTATTCGTCGGTACAAGCGGCGAGTGGAGCGATACACTCAGAATCGCAGATTTCAGAGCTACGAAAGGTGGGTTTATAGGGCTTGGGAGCGACCCAACCAAGCTGTGACTGAACCGCGCCTAACGGATAATGACACCATGAGTTCGTTCGTGCGCGATATCTAGTTGGTGCCTGTCAGTCACACCGAGGGTGATTGGACTCGGGAGGTCGAGCAAGCGTGCGATCCGATACCACAAATAAGAGCAATTTCCATAAGCCCCCAAGATGTTGCTCGTGCAGTCCGTCCGTTGCACAACTGGACATTGCCAGGGCCAGACGGACTGCAAAACTTTTGGATTAAATGTTTTCAAAGATCGCATGGTCGTTTGGCATCTCAGTTCCTTTCTGCCCTAGAGTCAGGGTCCCTGCCCCAGTTCCTAACGACAGGAAAAACCCACCTGCTCTATAAATCGGATAGTACTGCAGATGCTAAAAATTATAGACCGATAACGTGCTAACCGACGGTCTATATATAGGCGGGACCCGTTTTTACATGCATTCTGAGAACGAAAATTAATCATCATCATCATCAGCTCTACTCCGATGCCAAGGTATTAACGGTAAGTTAGCTATACATTCTCCACACTGTCTTGCGTCGTCATTCCAAGATGCCATTAGACAGTAATATCGCAAATCGCCGAATAGGCTTTCCTGTATGTCCGTCCGTTCAATGTCGTTCTTCACGACGACACTATGTTGCCCAAAGCACATTTACAACTGAATAAACAAGATTGTAGCAATATACAAACTAACTGCGCATAGGGTCAAATAGAACATTAAGTCATATCAATTAAAAGTGTACAAAATGGCACCTGAGGTATTCCACATACGGCACTTATTAATTATACGGCAATATTTTTTGCAGGTACCATACGTGAAATAATTTATTATCAAACATTCGATTAAAATCAGTTGAGAGTTTATTATAAACATGATAAAAATTTAACTTACTCGATTGCTTTTTATTGTTACATGTTGAACATTTATACCTTAACTACCAGGAGGCTAGCATCATGAAGAAGTATTTGCGGGCCTAGAATCATAAGCGGTAGAGACAAACGGAGTACCAGGAGGTCAGAATCTATAATCTCCCGGTACTCTTTTTACATCTCATGATTCCAGTCTCGCTAATACTAGCGAGGCTGGTACTTAAATTCGTCTTACCAGAAAAGATTCCAGGTCCGCAACGGACGAAACGAAACGCCCACTAAGCCTTGTAATTGATAGCCAACTAAATTTCCAACACCACATTGAGGCCTTAGTATCTAGAATTTGAAAACTTATTTATAAAGGGTTTTATTAAGAGCGCTCGAACTTAAAAAAAAAACCTGTTTAGTGATATTGCCACAATTTTTATTTTATTTTAAAGGATATTCGCTGACATTATGTATAGAATATAAATTCAGCCAAATGGCCGCCGCGGCTCCGCTGTAGGTGGTGTATCCAGGTGGACCAATTTTGGATGATATTTTCGCATAAATGGGCTCAATATCACGAAGAGCGCGAGTTATGTTGGCCTGCAGGGCGGCAATTGACTGTGGTTTGTTTGCATGAGACTTCACGTAACCCCACAGAAAATAGTCGAACGGTATTAAGTCACACGATCTCGGTAGCCAGTTGATGTAGCCACCACGCGAGACGACAAAGCCTTCGAATTTTTCATCCAATAAATTTAATGTTTCCCGTGCTGTATGGCAATTTCTACGCGTTGTTGAAGCGTGTAGCGTTCCATGGTGAAATGTCACGACTAAATATGTGTTCATGCCAAATTTGACAGCTATCGTTTCACCAAGATGGCCGCTGTGCACTGTCAAAGTTCGCTCGACCCTATTGAAAAACCTTTATATTTAAATCTCTTCGTCACATTGCTAACACTTCCTTAATTACATCTGTTTAATTTGCATTGTGCCAATCTTTGCTGTCCTATTATATAACTTCTTGGGGTGAAACCATTAGCATGGAACGATATAAAATATAACACGTGCCCATCACACCATCACCCACATTCTCACTCACTCTCACTCACTCACACACTCTCTCACTCTCACTCATACACACACACTCTCACTCTCACTCGCACACATCCACACATAATAAATAATAATAAAAAAAAGCCTTTTATTTCCTTAATAAAATTCAATTTACAATGATATTATATAAGAGCATGCATATTAGTAAAATCAAATAAATTAATTCTTTAAGAAATTATACAATTGTTCAATTATCCGCTACTAATAAAATAAAATAAATAAAATAAAATAATATAAAAAAGCCTTTATTCTACTACTTTACATAAATATTTCCTATAATTACTTACACTAGAAACTATTTGCTAAATTTTGTATTTTCTAAATTAATTAAAAAAATTGTACGAGTGTATATCACGCCTTTAAGCAGTAGTCGCCTCTTTGGCGTAGGCCTCCCCCATTTCCTTCCACTGATTCCTGTCCCTAGCTTTAGTCATCCAACCAGGTCCACCTATCTCCCAAAATATGTCTTCCCACCTTATCTCTATCCGCTACTATTATGTAATTATTCAATTCAATCATTATTATTAATATCTAGTTGTTCAATTCATTTACTGTTACAATACAATTATTAAATTTAAATATTATTACTATATAACTATTTCATGCAATTTCATTATTTTACAATTATTCAATACAATTACAATTATTCAATTAAATTACTATTATTATAAATTTATTCAATTTAAATACCATTATTATACAGTTCAATTCAATAATTATATTTCTTTCTTGATTTTACTTTATTTATTTATTAAGGACCTCTCTATAGAGTATAGGCCTTCTCCATTTTTCTCCATTTAGTTCTGTCCCTCGCTTTTTCAGTCCAATCTTTGCCCGCTGCTTTCAAAATTTTATCAAGCCATCTCTCCGCTGGTCTACCTCTGGTTCTCTTGCCAACAGGTCCCTTCCACAGAGTAATCTTCTTGGCCCACCTGTCTTCGTTCATACGTGCAATATGGCCGGGCCACTTCCATTTCAGTCTTTTACAGTGTTCCAGAGCATCAATCAACTTTGTTGTTTTTCTTATATCAGTGCTTCTCTTTTTGTGTATCAATTTTAGATTTAGAATGCTCCGTTCCATGGCTCTTTGTGTTGTTAATATTTTGTTCCTGGTTTGAAAATCCATGTTTGGGATGCATAGGTGAGAGAAGGTAGGATACAAGAGTCCAACACAATTTTCTTCAGCTTCATTGAAATATTGGTCTTTAGAATTTCTTTCATGCTCCAAAATTTATTCCACGCCATGTTTACACGTCTCAGTAACTCATTTTGATGTCTAGACTTTTTTTGACACTTATTTGCCTGGATACGTGTACTCTTGGACATATTCTAGTAAGACATTGTTAATGTGTATGGGTGCCTTTATGCTGTTTGTCATAATTTTTGTTTTCAATGTGTTTAGTTCCAAACCAATTTCATTGCTGACACAATTAATTTCATTCACCATTGACTCCAATTGCGATGAATTTTCTGCGAAGAGTATGATGTCATCGGCGAATCTGAGATTACTAAGAAACTGACCGTTGATGTCTATACCTTTGTTTTTCCACTTTAATGTTTTCATGATGTTTTGTAGAACGGTAATAAATATTCTGGGAGAGAGGGGGTCACCTTGACGAACGCCTCTACATACATCAATTTTCGTGCCTGCTTTATCTAATATTACTCTACTTGAGTACTTTCTCTCTATTTTGATTTTGTGCTTTTCTTATATATGTCTTGTATGAGCTCTATAGTTTCCGATGGTACATCACATTCCTGTAAGGCTCTCCACATGCTGGTATGGGATATAGAGTCAAATGCTTTAGCATAGTCGATACACGCTAGGTAGAGTGGGCGTTTCATTTCTTCGTATTTCTCTATAATTAGTTCTAATGAGTGGATGTGGTCTATAGTTGAATACGTACTTCTAAATCCCGCTTGCTCCACTGGCTGGTGTTCTTCGGTATATTTCGCAAGGCTTTTCTCGAGGCATGAAGCAAATAGCTTGTAGAGATTTGATTGTAGGCTGATTGGTCGGTAGTTACTTATGTCGGCAGGGTTTCCTTTCTTGTAGATCAGCACTATGTCTGATTTCGCCCATTCAGTAGGAATTTTTCTGTCGTCTAGTATTTTATTGAACATGGTGGTCAAAGGTTGCACTAGGAGAGTTGAAATGGCTTCGTTTGGTATACCGTCTGGACCGTTGCTCTTTTCCTTCTTTAAAGACTTTATCTTGACCAAAATTTCTTGAGCAGAGAATCTTTGTATTGTAGTATCAACTCTCTGTAGAGGTAGAGTCTCTATACTCGACGGCATTTTGCAAGCGTAGAGATCCCTATAAAATTCAGTGGCGGCTTTTATTATTCCAGGCCTAGAGAACGTTTCTCAGTTACAGGTGGAGTTCTTTTTTAAGCAAGGAATCCATTTCTTAGATGTTGTTATATCTTTCATACTTTTTTTCACACTGCCTGACTTCTTCAGATATTTTTCAATTATTGTTAGTCTGTAGTCTTGATATTCTTTTCTTATAATTTGTTGGATGTTTTTATTTAAATAACATTTCTCATTTTTCTCATCTGATGTAAATTTTGCTTTGTTTATTAATTCGTTTCTTTTTGTTATGAGATTTCTTGTTCTGTCTGAGATAACGTAGTGTCGTTTTGTTTGTGTGTTGTTATTACGTATAGATTTTAAACTTTTATCGATTGCTTGCTTAATTTTCTCATAGTACGTTTCTACATCATCATTTTCTTCTAGTTTTATGTTTAAAATGTTTAACTTTAAAGCTTCAGTGTACTTTTCTTCTTCGTCTATAGTTTTTAGTGAAGATTTGTTACTTTTATATGTGCTTGTAATTGATAGCCAACTAAATTTCCAACACCACATTGAGGCCTTAGTATCTAGAATTTGAAAACTTATTTATAAAGGGTTTTATTAAGAGCGCTCGAACTTAAAAAAAAAACCTGTTTAGTGATATTGCCACAATTTTTATTTTATTTTAAAGGATATTCGCTGACATTATGTATAGAATATAAATTCAGCCAAATGGCCGCCGCGGCTCCGCTGTAGGTGGTGTATCCAGGTGGACCAATTTTGGATGATATTTTCGCATAAATGGGCTCAATATCACGAAGAGCGCGAGTTATGTTGGCCTGCAGGGCGGCAATTGACTGTGGTTTGTTTGCATGAGACTTCACGTAACCCCACAGAAAATAGTCGAACGGTATTAAGTCACACGATCTCGGTAGCCAGTTGATGTAGCCACCACGCGAGACGACAAAGCCTTCGAATTTTTCATCCAATAAATTTAATGTTTCCCGTGCTGTATGGCAATTTCTACGCGTTGTTGAAGCGTGTAGCGTTCCATGGTGAAATGTCACGACTAAATATGTGTTCATGCCAAATTTGACAGCTATCGTTTCACCAAGATGGCCGCTGTGCACTGTCAAAGTTCGCTCGACCCTATTGAAAAACCTTTATATTTAAATCTCTTCGTCACATTGCTAACACTTCCTTAATTACATCTGTTTAATTTGCATTGTGCCAATCTTTACTGTCCTATTATATAACTTCTTGGGGTGAAACCATTAGCATGGAACGATATAAAATATAACACGTGCCCATCACACCATCACCCACATTCTCACTCACTCTCACTCACTCACACACTCTCTCACTCTCACTCATACACACACACTCTCACTCTCACTCGCACACATCCACACATAATAAATAATAATAAAAAAAAGCCTTTTATTTCCTTAATAAAATTCAATTTACAATGATATTATATAAGAGCATGCATATTAGTAAAATCAAATAAATTAATTCTTTAAGAAATTATACAATTGTTCAATTATCCGCTACTAATAAAATAAAATAAATAAAATAAAATAAAATAAAAAAGCCTTTATTCTACTACTTTACATAAATATTTCCTATAATTACTTACACTAGAAACTATTTGCTAAATTTTGTATTTTCTAAATTAATTAAAAAAATTGTACGAGTGTATATCACGCCTTTAAGCAGTAGTCGCCTCTTTGGCGTAGGCCTCCCCCATTTCCTTCCACTGATTCCTGTCCCTAGCTTTAGTCATCCAACCAGGTCCACCTATCTCCCAAAATATGTCTTCCCACCTTATCTCTATCCGCTACTATTATGTAATTATTCAATTCAATCATTATTATTAATATCTAGTTGTTCAATTCATTTACTGTTACAATACAATTATTAAATTTAAATATTATTACTATATAACTATTTCATGCAATTTCATTATTTTACAATTATTCAATACAATTACAATTATTCAATTAAATTACTATTATTATAAATTTATTCAATTTAAATACCATTATTATACAGTTCAATTCAATAATTATATTTCTTTCTTGATTTTACTTTATTTATTTATTAAGGACCTCTCTATAGAGTATAGGCCTTCTCCATTTTTCTCCATTTAGTTCTGTCCCTCGCTTTTTCAGTCCAATCTTTGCCCGCTGCTTTCAAAATTTTATCAAGCCATCTCTCCGCTGGTCTACCTCTGGTTCTCTTGCCAACAGGTCCCTTCCACAGAGTAATCTTCTTGGCCCACCTGTCTTCGTTCATACGTGCAATATGGCCGGGCCACTTCCATTTCAGTCTTTTACAGTGTTCCAGAGCATCAATCAACTTTGTTGTTTTTCTTATATCAGTGCTTCTCTTTTTGTGTATCAATTTTAGATTTAGAATGCTCCGTTCCATGGCTCTTTGTGTTGTTAATATTTTGTTCCTGGTTTGAAAATCCATGTTTGGGATGCATAGGTGAGAGAAGGTAGGATACAAGAGTCCAACACAATTTTCTTCAGCTTCATTGAAATATTGGTCTTTAGAATTTCTTTCATGCTCCAAAATTTATTCCACGCCATGTTTACACGTCTCAGTAACTCATTTTGATGTCTAGACTTTTTTTGACACTTATTTGCCTGGATACGTGTACTCTTGGACATATTCTAGTAAGACATTGTTAATGTGTATGGGTGCCTTTATGCTGTTTGTCATAATTTTTGTTTTCAATGTGTTTAGTTCCAAACCAATTTCATTGCTGACACAATTAATTTCATTCACCATTGACTCCAATTGCGATGAATTTTCTGCGAAGAGTATGATGTCATCGGCGAATCTGAGATTACTAAGAAACTGACCGTTGATGTCTATACCTTTGTTTTTCCACTTTAATGTTTTCATGATGTTTTGTAGAACGGTAATAAATATTCTGGGAGAGAGGGGGTCACCTTGACGAACGCCTCTACATACATCAATTTTCGTGCCTGCTTTATCTAATATTACTCTACTTGAGTACTTTCTCTCTATTTTGATTTTGTGCTTTTCTTATATATGTCTTGTATGAGCTCTATAGTTTCCGATGGTACATCACATTCCTGTAAGGCTCTCCACATGCTGGTATGGGATATAGAGTCAAATGCTTTAGCATAGTCGATACACGCTAGGTAGAGTGGGCGTTTCATTTCTTCGTATTTCTCTATAATTAGTTCTAATGAGTGGATGTGGTCTATAGTTGAATACGTACTTCTAAATCCCGCTTGCTCCACTGGCTGGTGTTCTTCGGTATATTTCGCAAGGCTTTTCTCGAGGCATGAAGCAAATAGCTTGTAGAGATTTGATTGTAGGCTGATTGGTCGGTAGTTACTTATGTCGGCAGGGTTTCCTTTCTTGTAGATCAGCACTATGTCTGATTTCGCCCATTCAGTAGGAATTTTTCTGTCGTCTAGTATTTTATTGAACATGGTGGTCAAAGGTTGCACTAGGAGAGTTGAAATGGCTTCGTTTGGTATACCGTCTGGACCGTTGCTCTTTTCCTTCTTTAAAGACTTTATCTTGACCAAAATTTCTTGAGCAGAGAATCTTTGTATTGTAGTATCAACTCTCTGTAGAGGTAGAGTCTCTATACTCGACGGCATTTTGCAAGCGTAGAGATCCCTATAAAATTCAGTGGCGGCTTTTATTATTCCAGGCCTAGAGAACGTTTCTCAGTTACAGGTGGAGTTCTTTTTTAAGCAAGGAATCCATTTCTTAGATGTTGTTATATCTTTCATACTTTTTTTCACACTGCCTGACTTCTTCAGATATTTTTCAATTATTGTTAGTCTGTAGTCTTGATATTCTTTTCTTATAATTTGTTGGATGTTTTTATTTAAATAACATTTCTCATTTTTCTCATCTGATGTAAATTTTGCTTTGTTTATTAATTCGTTTCTTTTTGTTATGAGATTTCTTGTTCTGTCTGAGATAACGTAGTGTCGTTTTGTTTGTGGGTTGTTATTACGTATAGATTTTAAACTTTTATCGATTGCTTGCTTAATTTTCTCATAGTACGTTTCTACATCATCATTTTCTTCTAGTTTTATGTTTAAAATGTTTAACTTTAAAGCTTCAGTGTACTTTTCTTCTTCGTCTATAGTTTTTAGTGAAGATTTGTTACTTTTATATGTGGCTCTCGATTTTTTGGTGTTGATTAACAATAGAGTACTTCTCACAAGTCGGTGGTCGCTCAGGAACGACAGATTGCTGATCACTTCAATGTTAGTAATTTTATTTTTTAGATTTGACAGTATATAGTCTATCTGGCTTTTATTTTTATTTGGAGAAAGCCATGTCCAAATTTTGCTACTTTTCTTTTTGAATAGGCTATTGATAACGAAAAAATTATTTGCCCAGCAAAACTGAAGTAGAGTTTCACCTCTCTTGTCTCTTTTTCCAAAGCATGAGTTTCCCAATATTCTGTCTTCGCGTCCCAATTTTTGACCAACCCGGGCATTAAAGTCACCCATGACTATAAGGTTTTTTCTGCAATATTTAAGAGATTCTTGTATTTGATCATAGAATTCTTTTATTTCCAGTTCGGTTGCGTCACAGGTCGGCGCATGAACCTGGACAATGGATAGATTTGTGTTCTCAAAATTCAGGTGTAATATGCAGATTCGTTCGTTGATTGCAGTAAAACTCTCTATGTTATTTTTTAGGTGCTTTTTTATGAGGAAACCTACCCCATATTGGCCTTTAGTCTCACCAAAGTAACAGAATATATGGTCTTCGCTTTCTTCTATATTATAACCTGTACGTCTGATTTCTGATAGACCGATGATGTCGTACTTGATAAATGATACTGATTCCTTGAACTCTAGCAGCCTTTCATCTGATAGTAATGATCGAGCATTGTATGTGCATATGTAGATAGGGTGGAGTGGGGGGTTTTGGTCTGTGACCCCCGCGGTGACCGGCCGTGGTGGGGGACACATCCACACATACTCATCCCCAAATCCTTATTTGGTCACTTTTGCCATCACAATTGTTTTAGTTTCTAGTTTTAATTTTCCATTTTTTTTCACTTTTGTTTTATGTATTACTAGCTGACCCGGCAAACTTTGTTTTGCCATAAAAAGACCAAACATTTATCTACCCTACCCTACCTTACCCTACCCTACCCTACCCTACACTACCCTACCCTACCCTACCCTACCCGACCCTACACTACCCTACCCTACCCTACACTACACTACACTACCCTATCCTACCTTACCCTATCCTACCCTACCCTACCCTACCCTACCCTACCCGACTCTACACTACCCTACAATACTCTAACCTACACTACCATACCCTACCCTACCATACCCTACCCTACCTATATAGCCTATGTCCTTTCCCAGGTCTCAAACTATCTTCATACCAACTTTCATCTAAATCGGTGCAGCGGTTTAAGCGTGAAAAGGTAACAGACAGACAGACAGACAGAGTTACTTTCACATTTATAATATTAGTATGGATTATGTACGAACTGTATGTTAATTTAATAGTCATTAGTCATAAGTGAGTTGTCCGATGGAGGGTAAGCCTGGTGATCTGTAATACAGGTTTTACCTACAGCAGACACTAATCTCTATTAAGTGCTACAATGACTTTGTACTATGTTTGTGAATATGAGAAAATTATTTAATAATTAGAACTTGATTCCTCCAGGCGTCCAGAGAAAAATTATCGACACATGGACAGACAGACAGACAACGAAGTAATCCTATTGGGGTTCCGTTTTTTCCTTTTGAGGAACGGATTCCTAAAAAGAGTATACTATACAGTAGAAAAGAATGCTGATGTTAGTTTGTACCTCAATAATAAAACAAATTACGCGTGCCTTCAACGGCTGGGTCATGTACTCTTTCGGCATACTCAAATTCTTGACGCCCTGGATAGGATCGAGAATCCGTATATTGTTTACCACAAATCGTATGCATCACCCACGGTCATCGGTTATGAGACTGTATATCCCGCGGAAGTGCGGAGGTCGAGGCTTTTTAAGTGCTAAGATTCCTGCACAACCGTGAGGTATGCAGTTTTAGGGAATATTTCCAGGCCGCTGACGTGGGTATGCATCGAGATGTGGTAGCGGTGCATGTGCATGCCTTACCCCGCTCTCCTTAGCTAACGAGAACTGGCGCAAACCTATAGTATTAGATACTAATGACAGCAGGAATGTATGGCAGAGCAAGGAGCTTCACGGACGCTTCTAACGAGTCGTACATGGGCCCGATGTAGATCTTTTAGTGTCCGTAGGCCACGGCTGCAATTTGGTGACCATTTCGGGGAAACCTAAGGTTTTTTCTTTGCGATTATGGACGAAGTTATGTTGACGAACAACTACCAGAAGTACATTGTGAAAGACGGCACAGTTGACATCTGTTGGGCATGTCACCGGCCGGGCGAATCAGTCCGTCACAGTCGTGACGGCCAATGGCATAATAGCCAAGAGCCTCGACGAACATTTGAGGAGGCTCTCGTTCGGCAGCTGGATCAAGGGCTTGAGCCAGAAAGCGGTACTCTCAGGAGTCCTGACCACCGGTAGCGTGGACCCTGTCCCCTATACCGGTGGGCTTAGATATAGCCGATGGTCAACTATTGTTTTTTTTTTAGCTTATATTTAAAAATGTAAAAGGTATGTATTTAATTGATTAAAGGAAAAAAATAACTCACCATTTTCATAAAGAGAATATTTCATAGTGTAGTCTAAGTAGGCAGCGGTGACACTCGCTGATATATTCTTGAGAGTTAGACTAGTGTAGACTATTAACAATTTCTAAAAACAGTACATTTTCTAGTGCCGTAACTGTCAACTCCACCATGATTCATCACGTCCAGTATCCGTCTCTCTATCTCTCACAGTGGAACCGTGATAGTATTGATACGTCACAGTAAGTCCCTGAACACACTATTATTCTGCGTATCGGTCCAGGGCGGCTTTACATATAGTGCAGGGTGTGCGTAGCACACGGGCGCAGCGCCCTAGGGTGCGCCGAGCGCAATTTCCGCGGCCCCCGGCCAGGGCACTTTCAATGACCCACGTAACAAAAGCTCCGGTTTGCATAAATTTTGTATCATCATTTCAGCCGAAAGACGTCCACTGCTGGACATAGGCCTCCCCCAGGCGTCGCCACATTGACCGATCCCGTGCGTCTCGCATCCAGCGCCTTCCCGCAACCTTAACCAGGTCATCGGTCCACCTAGTGGGAGGCCTTCCAACGTATCGTCTTCCAGTTCGTGGTCGCCACTCCAGAACTTTTCGGCCCCATGGGCCATCCGTTCTGCGAGCAATGTGCCCTGCCCACTGCCACTTAAGTTTGGCAATTCTTCGGGCTATGTCGGTAACTTTGGTTCTCCTGCGGATATCATCATTTCTGACGTGATCACGCAAGGAAATTCCGAGCATAGCCCTCTCCATTGCCCTTTGGGTGACTTTAAGCTTTCTGATAAGGCCCATTGTGAGCAACCACGTCTCGGTCCCATAGGTGATCACTGGCAACACACACTGGTCATAGACTTTTGTCTTGAGACTCTGCGGTAAATTGGACGAGAAGATACCACGCAACTTCCCGAACGCCGCCCAGCCGAGTCGGATTCGACGGTTGACCTCTTTCTCGAAGTTGGACCTACCCAACTGGACCGTTTGTCCCAGGTAAACATAATCGTCTACAACTTCAAGTGTAGAGTCTCCGATCTTAATAGGAGTGGGTGTTACATGGGCGTTCACCATGACCTTGGTTTTGTCCATGTTCATTTTAAGACCCACTCTTTCGGAAGCTCTACTAAGGTCATCGAGCATTTTACTGAGGCTCTCCATGGTCTCAGCCATGATCACTATGTCGTCGGCAAACCGAAGGTGAGTGATGTACTCGCCATTAACGTTGATGCCAAGCCCCTTCCAGTCCAGAACCTTGAAGACGTCCTCCAGCGCAGCAGTGAACAGTTTCGGAGAAATTACGTCTCCTTGTCTTACGCCGCGCTGGAGAAGGATAGGTTTCGAGGTCTGATCCTGAAGACGGACTGACATGGTGGCGTTTTTGTACAGACACTTCAACACCTCAATGTACCGGTAGTCGATCTGGCACCGTTGGAGAGACTGTAGTACAGCCCGAAGTCTCGATCGAATCGAAGGCTTTCTCGTAGTCCACAAACGCTAAACAGAGAGGCAAGTTATACTCTTCGGTCTTCTGTATAACCTGCCGCAGCGTATGTATGTGGTCTACGGTGCTAAAGCCTTTTCGGAATCCGGCTTGTTCGGGAGGCTGGAAATCGTCAAACCTGCGCGCGAGACGATTCGTGATGACTCTTGAAAACAACTTGTATACATGGCTAAGAAGCGAGATGGGCCTATAGTTCTTCAGCCGGGCATTGTCGCCCTTCTTGAAGAAGAGTACCACCACACCACTGCACCATGCCTGTGGCGTTTTGCCCTCGAGTATGACGGAATCAAAAAGCTTCTGAAGGGCCTTGAGGACCGGTTTTCCACCCGCCTTCAGGAGTTCAGCCGTGATTCCGTCATCACCCGGCGCCTTGTTGTTTTTAAGCTGTTTCAGAGCCATCCTAATCTCGTACAGGCTGACATCCGGGATATCTTCGGTATAGTGTCGGGTCAATCTAGCTCTTGGGTCGTTTGCTAGATTCGCAACGGGTTTACTGGTTGACGTGTACAACTGCCCATAGAAACTCTCGATCTCCCTCAGAAGCTCCTGTTTGGCGGATACAATCCTGCCATCATCGGTCTTCAGTTTCGTGAGCTGGCTCTGGCCAATAGACAGATCCCTTGAAAACACCTTGGAGCCTTTATTTCGCTCAATCGCGTCTTTAATACGCTCGGTATTAAAGCGGCGGAGGTCTCTTTTCAAGGATTTAGAGATCTGTCTATTGATCTGCCGGTATTTGCACGCCTCATCTGAAGACTGCAGGATCATCTCACGCCTCTCCTTCATAAGCTTGAGGGTATGATCAGAGAGTTTTTGTTTCTATCTGTACGACGGGTCTTGAAAAACTTAGACCCGACCGTATGGACAGCTTCCACGAACCCGTCGCTGTATTCGTCCACGGAGCTCCCCAGGCACTCGAAACGATTCTGGAGTTCGAGCTGAAAGCTCTCGGGGTTTTGGACCTGGACCTGTGCTGGACGGAGCGTGGACTTCATCAGTCGCGACCTTTCAAGCTTAATATTAATGTTCAATGTGCCTCTGACCATGCGGTGATCGCTCCCGGTTTTTACCGAATTGATCACAGAGACATCATTGAACATTTGCTTCTTGGTTGACATGATGAAGTCGATCTCATTTTTTGTTGCACCATCGGGGCTCTGCCAGGTCCACTTCCGGTGTTCACGCTTTTTGCATATAGAGGCCCTCCTTCTCCATAAAACTGGCCAGTAGGTGACCCCGGTGGTTTCGTCGTCCAACTCCAAATTGCCCCACTTGCAGCTCATCCTCGTCTCGTTTGCCCAGTTTCGCGTTGAAGTCCCCCATGACAACGGTGAAGTGAGTTTTGAAACCATGCATGGCTCTGGAGATATCCTCATACATGGTCTCTACCTCGTCGTCGGGGTGTGCCGAGGTTGGGGCGTAGACCTGTATGACCTTCAGCGAATATCTAGAGGATATTCTGAGTATAAGGTACGCCACCCTGGTCGACACACTCTCGATCTTCACCACGTTGTTCACAAGGGACCTGTGGACGATAAACCCGACACCACCTTGGGACTGCCGGTCACCCTCTCGGAAATAGAGCAGGTTACCGGATTTGAGGATTATCGAGTCCTCCCCCTCTCTTCGGACTTCAGATAACCCTATAATGCTCCATCGCAACCTGCTCAATTCCTCTTCGAGCTCGGTGATCTTCTCGTCGGTCTGAAGTGTGCGCGTGTTGTACGTTGCCAGGTCCAGTCGTCGGTGATTGTTGGGGTAGCCGGATCTCGTCCGGAGATTCTTAGCACCCCTTGCCATGCCGTAACCTCGACCGCTACCGTAGTCGAGGGTAGGCGGGCTGCCGGGCACTAGGGGCCATTTTTTATTTGTGCTATTCATAGGGGGGGTTTTGCCATAATCGCCACGCTTGGCAGGCGGATTGGCGATCGCAGTATGGTTGTTATAGGAGCACAGAGAACGCTGCTGCCCATTCTCTGGTTTGTCCCTTAGTCGCCTTTTACGACACCCACGGGAAGACATGGGATGGTGAAATTCTTAACGTCCGGCACCATACGGAACAAAAAACAAAATTTTGTATGGCATCAGATAATTACAGATTAAGTAGTGAGTGTCACATCGCTACCAAAGGGGCGTGCCACCGACCTGTTTTAAATTGAAAACACGCCGACAATTATATTGCGAATCCCGAATTCGGCTGATTAGAATTAAAAATAAAGTTCAAATTGGCATAGACGAACTGACGCGCGCGGCATTTCTCAAAAGCGTGTGCACGCGTAGGACGTGCCGCACTTTGTGTTCTACCGCTACACGTGATTTTAAGTAAGATTTGTTATTAGCTGTTGCGACTTTACCCGTGTACAATGATGTGTGCCTCGCTACCCAAATCTGTCAAAGGTTTTCAATCGATATTGAACTCTGTACGTTATGACATGAGGTCGTAATTAGGGTTCTATCAGACAGAGAGCGGTCACACGGTCAAGTGTTCAAGAGGTCAGTTATGCGTTCGAGCGTGCAGTTGCTCACGAACCCCGCGCTTTTGGACGGTCTACGCGGTACCACCTATTGTCACCATGTTTTTTGACGATAGTTCTTCAACGGAAGACCAATTAATGATTTAGAAGTCAATATCAGCATCAAGACGGCAAAGGAAATACTGGGTGTCGCCAAGTAAATAAGGATAGAAAACAAGATGGCGATTTTTCATGATCCGACTTTTTTCTAAATGGATTAAAGATGAAGAAATTTTACAATATTTTTCGCGTGACAATTCATTCCTTCAATGAACTATAAAATATGACAAAGTCAACATGACTTAGATAAACAAGATACTAACTGGACGAAAGCCATTTCGGCAAAAGAAAGATTGGTGCTACTTTTCTCGGTTTTTATTACCGTTATCCTTCGCATCGTATAAAAAACGCCTTTAACCGCCATAATTAGCTTTTCAGTCTCCATCTTCCTTCCAATTTGGTCACCGAAACAGCAGTGAACGCGCGAACGCGTACGGTCTGGTTGATCGACGCGGTCAGAATGCCTCCTGTGTGGATACACAGGAGGCATTCTGACCGCGTCGATATATATATCTATGTAACTTAATACAACACAAAGAACGCTCTTGTCTTGAACAGTTAATCGCACCGCGATCGACCGCTCTCTGTCTGATAGAACCCTAAGAATGAATAAATTTGACAGATGTGGGCAGCTTAATGCGAAGCCCAGTATATCTGTTAGTGTATCTGTTGTTTACTGACATCTTTTAAAATTACACCATTTGCAGTTTTGCACTCGGATCTCCGTTCACTGTTGAAAATACAAGGTGTTTGGTAAACACCACAAGCCAAAACGTATATGGGTACCTACGTTTTGGCTTTTTATGGTAAACACCCTGTATAATTCTTAATACAGTCAACTGCACATTATGGCATCCAAAACAGTCAAATTTCTTTAATAGATATACACAAAATTAAACAATATTATGCATGTATTTGTAGATACCCATTCCATATATACCCTAGCGCCCTCTAGTAAGCGCGCGGTCTAACCGCGCGCTTACTAGAGGGCGCTAGGGTAATGATTGCACACGGGCGCTACATAGGCTAGAGACGCCTCTGTATCAGTCTGACCGGATGCAAGCACCGAGTCGAACACAAACAAAGACTGACGAGTGGAGGAGGTCAGATAGGTGAGATAGGCAGTCGCTCCTTGTAAAATACTGGTATTAAGCCGGTTAGACTGGAAGCTGACCCTACATAGTTGCGGTAGAATGATTAATTAATGACTTACTTATAATCTTATAATCAGCACTAGAAACCTTTAGAACCAACAAAATGCAAACGATGGTAAAAGTAATGGAATGCATTGTCACAAAAATAACTATGTTGCTTTAATGACTTTCAACACTTGAATACTCAAATAAGGGCGGTTATATTTGACATCTAAACATTTATAGGAAAATGAATTCAAATATTCATTTGATAAGTACAGGGAGTCACTTAATTATTTATTATATTTTAGAATTTATTAAAGTGCATTATTAAATGTATTATGTCAGCTTAAAAACAGCAAGGCGCCGGGTGATGACGGAATTACAGAACTCCTGAAGGCGGGTGGCAAACCAATACTTGAGGCCCATCAGAAGCTGTTTGATTCCGTCATACTTAGGGGAAAACGCCACAGGCATAGTGCAGGGGTGTGGTGGTACTCTTCTTCAAGAAGGGCGACAATGCGCTACTGAAGAACTATAGGCCCATCTCACTTCTTAGCCATGTCTACAACCTAATTTCAAGAGTCCTCACGAATCGCCTCGCACGCGGGTTTGACGATTTCCAGCCTCCCGAACAAGCCGGATTCCGTAAAGGCTTTAACACCGTAGACCACTTCCATACGCTACAGCAGGTTCTACAGAAGATCGAAGAGTACAACCTGCTTCTCTGCTTAGCGTTTGTGGACTACGAGATTCGATCGACACTTGGGCTGTGCTGTAGTCTCTCCAACGGTGCCAAATCGACTACCGGTACATCGAGGTGTTGAAGTTTTTGTACAAAAAAGCCACCATGTCAGTTCGACTTCAGGATCAGACCTCAGAACCTGTCCTTCGGCAGCGAGTTGTGAGACTGGGAGATGTCAACTTCGAAACTGTTCACCGCTGCACTGGTCTTCAAGGTTCTGGACAGGAGAGGGCTAGGCATCAACCTCAATGGCGAGTACATCACTCACCTTCGGTTTGCCGAAGATATAGTGGTCATGGCTCAGACTATGGAGTACCTCAGTACAATGCTCGATGACCTCAGTGAAGCTTCCGAAAGAGTGGGTCTTAGGATGAACATGGGCGAAACCAAGGTGATGTTGAATGCCCATGTTACACCCATTCTTATCAAGGTCGAACAATCAACACTCGAATTTGTGGATGACTATGTCTACCTGCGACAAACGATCCAGTTGGGTAGGGCCAACTTCGAGAAAGAGGTCAACCATCGAATCCGACTCGGCTGGACAGCGTTCGGGAAGTTGCGCGGTATCTTCACGTCTAACTTACCACAGTGTCTCAAGATGAAAGTCTATGACCAGTGTGTGTTGCCAGTTATGACCTATGGCTCTGAGACGTGGTCGCTCACAATGGTCCTCATCAGAAAGCGTACAGATTTTGCGTGATCGAATCAGAAATGTAGAGATCCGCAAGAGAATCAGGGTTACCGACATAGCCCGTAGAATTGCCAAATATAAGTGGCAGTGGGCTAGGGCACATTGCTCGCAGAACGGATGGCCGATGGGGCAGAAAGGTTCTGGAGTAGCGACCGCGAACCGGAAGACGTTGCGTTGGAAGGCCTCCCACCAGGTAGACCTATGACCTGGTGAAGTTTGCGGGGATGCGCTGGATGCGGGACGCACGGGACCGGTCAATGTGGTGACGCTTGGACTCCTCCAAGCGTCACCACATTGACCGGTCCCACTGCTGGACATAGGCCTCCGCCAATGTCCAGCAGTGGACGTCTTCCGGCTGATATGATGATGATGATGAAAATGTATTTCTTTATTTTATTTTTATATTTTTAATCCCAAACATGTCTCACACGGGTTTCTTTTTTAGAGTTCCGTACTCAATAAGGAACCCTTACAATTTCACCATGTTCGTCTATCCGTCCTTCGGTCCGTCCGCAGCTTAGCTCAGAGACTTTTAGTACTAGAAAGCTATTATTTGGCATGGTTAAAGTGGAAAACAGAACAAATAACAAAAATAAATTGAGAACACAAAAATAAATAAATAAATTTTACACGTAAAGTGAGGAAGTTTTTCCTCATCTATCCCATAGTGAGGGGTATCGTTGGATAGGCCATTCAAAAACATTACGGGTCTGTGAAAACAATTTTTCGATTCAGGGATCCGTTTGCGTAAAATTAAGCTTTAAATGGGTAATTTTTATTAGAGTCAAGTGTCCCCTCTCCCTGCCAGCTAAATGGTTGCTTTTGGATATGTGAAAAAAATCACGGCAGTAGAAGATATATATAATATGTAAATACGCGAATATGTATCCTCTGTGTGGATAATATAAATGGCCCAGATAATATAAACAACTTTTTCCAAATGTACCGGGTAATTCTAGCTTACACATTGATACCTATAACTATTTCATCCAGAATAAGTTTAATTACAATGATTTTAAAATTTGATGAACTTAGTGAAGAATAGGTACTTAAAATCTTCGAGATATAAGTACTAATGCTGCGGGTCATGACACTATTACAATACAGATGTTACGTATGACGTTACTACATACTTTACCCATTATATGCAACATTATTAATAATCGCTAACATCTAGTGTTTTCCCTGAAGCTTGGAAAATGGCAAAAGTAAAGCCCCTACCAAAGAGTAGCACGGTTGAAAACTACAAAGATCTCCGCCCGATCAGCATTCTTCCGGTTGCATCAAAATTAGTGGAAAGAGCAGTATGTGCACAGTTAACGTCTTACTTGGAAAGTAATGATATATTACCAAGTGTCCAGTCAGGCTTTCGTAGCGGTGATGTTACTGACACGACACTGGTCCATGATAGTACCAGACGATGTAATCTCAGAGTTCATTGGATTATTCCAAGGCATTTAATTGCATAAATGTTGAATTACTGCTGGCAAACATGGCTAACTACGGAATCTCACCGTCAACACGAGAGTGGTTTGCATCTGTTTTGATGCATCGAAAACAATATGTGGTTACTCAAAACGTTGACGGCGGGGAAACCTCCTCCGTAGTGGGAGTTGTTAAACGGGGAACGCCCCAGGGATCAGTTTTTTTTTTTTTTTTTTTTAGTAATAAATATTGCCAGTGTTTTAATAGGCAAGTATTTATTTATTTATTTATTAACACATACATTTGTTTTAACAGGTAAGACCCAAGCTAACAAAAGTAGTCATAAATTGTTAATTATACAATCCCAAACTATATATACTAAATATAGAGGCACAAGTTATACAGTGGACAACACACTAAGTGTCACCCTCTGGAATTCCGTCAAAGAACAAGAAAATATGTCTAAACGCAGAGAGATGCTATTAAGTATTCCTACTGCACGAATCACTGGTGCAAACTTTAATAAATTTGTACGGGTTGCCGGGACTTTAAAAAGCCCCTCCCTAGGTCCTAACCGTAGCCTCCTGTTTGGAACGAGCAATTCCAATGATTCTAATATTTGTGGATTATTCAGCATGCCACGAAAAACCATAAAAACATATTTTGCAAGAGCGAGGTTGCGCCTTACCTCCAACTTATAGTACCCAACCATCCCTATAACAAAAAGAGTTGGATACATAAGAGGGTAGAAGGGATATACACCAAATTGCTTCATATATAGGTATCGGGTAAATTTGTTCTGCATCTTTTCCAGCATCAGAGAATACTTCACTTCATAAGGATTCCAAATGATAGCACTAGTTTCCAAGTTGCTTCGTACCAACGCATTATAAAGTGATTTCACTGCCGCCATGTTAGTGAAGTCCCGGGTTTCACGCATGACAAAACCAATTTTGAGTCCGTTACTTTTTATTCTCTATACCGACGATGTTTACAAACACATAAAGTTCTGAAAAGTGCATCTGTACGCTGATGATACTCAAATCTATTACTCCTTTAACCCGAGTGACACTAAAAAACTGAGGAGTTAATAAATCAGGAAGTTAATCAATCAGGATTTGGCTGCGGTTTCTGAATGGGCGCAAAAAAACAATTTGGTCCTTAATCCTAATAATTCGAAATATAAGTAAGATTGCATGTAGCAGAAATGAGAATGTTGAGATGGATGTGCGGAGTGACGAGAATGGATAAAGTGAGAAATGAGTATATTAGAGGTAGTTTGAAAGTGGCGCCAGTAACAGAAAAGTTAAAAGGAAACCGTTTGTCCTGGTATGGTCATGTGATGAGGAAGGATGAAACGCATGTTACTAAAAGAGTTATGAATATAGATGTGAATGGATGGAGAGGGAGGGGACGGCCAAAGAAAAGATGGATGGACTGTGTGAGGAGTGATATGAAAGAAAAGGGCGTCAGTGATGGAGTGACGGGGGACAGGGTGGTATGGAAGAAGAAAACGTGTTGCACCGACCCCAAGTAACATGGGATAAGGGCAGGAAGATGATGATGATATATGTACTGGGAAGTATACACCAGCGTAAACTCGTGATTAGCCATGAGCCGGAGATACTTATTGATGGAGCGATGGTGGAAAGAGTTGCAAGGGTGAGGAATCTTGGTCTTCTTTTGGACAGCGATCTACGTTACATTGACCATATAAATACAAAGATCAAAAATGCCTTTTACAGGCTTAAAGTGCTCAATGGCCTAAGAGAGTGTCTCTCTGAAAAGGTCAGGAACTCAGGATTACTCTCGTCGACTCTTTAGTTTTGTCGCAGTTTAATTACTGCGATGCGATGTATGGTCCGAGATTGTTTACTAAATTACTTCTGACGCCATTCAGCGAGTTCAAAAAGCGTGTGCGCGGTTCTGTTTTAATATAGCCAAACGGGCGCGTATCACACCGTATCTGAATGATAAGTGAATACTAAAAATGGTTGAACGAAGGGAATTGCACCTGGCGTGTCTAGTGCAAAAAGCAATTAGAACGAGAAGACCAGAATACCTTTCTGACAAAATAACATTTGACCAGCGAAACCGACCCACTCGTAGTCATTTGCTAAATAGGTTAGGTAGTTGTCTGTCAGCACAAAACGGCCTCTTATAGGGGTAGTTTTAAGTACATTGCAGCTAAATTTTGGGACGATCTGCCTCCGCCTCCCAGACAGAACATGTCTCAGCCCGTATTCAAGGCACGAGTTAAAAGGTTATTATTTCTCAAATAGAAATGTAATGAGTAATGTTGTACTGCTGCTACCTCTGTTCATACAAACTAGGCATTATGATTGAATGTATTTGGTGGGTTTTTAATTTTATTTAATCAAAATTTAAATTGTTATTAAGGGTATTTAGTTTGTATTTAATTTTTGGGGCATTTATATGTAGTATTAAGATTAGTTTATATTTTTCAAAGTCAAAGTCAAATGTGTTTATTTCAAGTAGGCCAATATGCGGCACTTTTGAACGTTAAAATTTACAAGGAATAAAAATGTATTCTACCGTGCATTCGGAAATGTAGCTTGTTATGGAGAAGAAAGCGGCCATGGTTTGGCGCCGAATGTCATCGCGCCGACGCGCTTAAACATGAGGCGTACCTGGCATGGGTTGACGCTCGTTCGCGCAAAGCGAGTGCCGTGGGTCAAAGGAAGAAAGCCTACAACAGGGCTGCCAAGTCCTGCAAGAATGTGTTGAGAACCACATTGGCCGAATAGGGGCCAAACTTGCTTCTTACCCAGCAGGTAGTAAAGCGTTTTGGTCCCTGGCCAAGTCGGTCGAGTCCAACTTCAGCCGTCCCTCACTACCACCACTGCTGAAACCCGACGGGTCGCTGGCCCACTCCGCTGAGGAGAAAGCAAATTTATTTTCCTCTCTTTTTGCGGAATCTTCACGTCTGAACCCTGGTGACGCGCGGCCCCCTTTTTATCCTGATGGATGCGAGACGAGTATGTCGGACATTCGTATCCATCAAAAGGACGTCCGTAAGGTACTGCGCAACCTCGACGTGAACAAGGCTAGTGGCCCGGACGGAATACCAGCAATAGTTCTCAGAACCTATGCGCCTGAACTGTCTCCGATCTTGACACGCCTATTCCGCCTTTCGAATGAGACTGGAAATGTGCCGAATGCTTGGAAGCTAGCTAACGTACAGCCCGTGCCCAAGAAGGGTAGTCGAGCTGACCCGGCCAACTACAGACCCATCTCTGTAACGTCCATACTCTGTAAGAGTATGGAGCGTGTACTTAACACGAAGCTCCTGGCATACCTAGAAACAAACGATATCCTTAGTGACCGCCAATACGGCTTCCGCCGAAATCGGTCTACTGGGGATCTTCTAGCGTATGCCATTCACATCTGGAGTGAGGCCATCGAGAGGCACGGGGAAGCGCTTGCCGTCTCCCTCGACATCTCGAAGGCTTTTGATAAGGACTGGCACGAAAGCCTTATTGGTAAGCTTCCTTCATTCGGTTTGCCCGGTGGTCTGTGTGATTGGATTGCAGACTTCCTGAGAGATCGGTCCATTCGAGTGGTTATCGATGGCTGCTCGTCGGACCAATTGGATGCCGGGGTCCCTCAGGGGTCGGTACTCTCAGCAACTTTATTCTTGCTGCATATTAACGATCTGCTTAAACCCGGCACCTTTGGGTATGCAGACGACAGCACTGTTGCTGAGAGATACTTGTCCAACGCTCGTGCTACCGGGCCTCAGATCCGGTCTCTCCGGGAGGCCATGGTGGAGCGCTTGAACCTGTCCTTGCAGGCAGTCTCCGAATGGGGCGATGCCAATCTGGTCAGGTTTAATGCTGCTAAAACCCAGGCGTGTCTTTTTTCCGCTAAAAAGAGCCAATTTTACCCAGATACAACTTTCCGAGATGCGACCGTGCTAATAACTGACCATCTTGAGCTTCTTGGCGTTACGTTGACATCTACTCTCAATTTTGGCCCTTACATTGAGGCAAAGGCTCAGCTGGCTGCCAAAAAGCTGGGGATCCTTGCAAAGGTGAGAAGGTACTTCACGCCGGAACAGCTCCTCAACTTGTATCAAGCGCAAGTTCGATTATGCATGGAGTACAGTTACTGTTACTCTGGGACGGATCAGCCAAATACCAGCTTGACGCACTACAGTCGATCGAAAAGCGAGCCAAGAGGCTCATCGGCGATGAGGCGCTGGTCAAGTCAAAGCTCCAGAGTCTTGAACATCGTTGCCGAGTTACCAGCTTGTCGGTTTTTTATCGGTTACATATCGGGGAGTGTGCGATGGTATTGCACGATATAATTCCACCTAGCCCGTTTCATCATCGGACTACTAGACGTACGGCGATCCGCCATCGATACATGGTAGACATCCCACCCATACGCACAAAACGTTTTGGGAACACTTTTATTATGCGTACAGCTAAGGAGTGGAATTCCCTGCCGGAGTCTGTGTTTCCCGATAGCTACAATCTAGGGGTCTTTAAGTCAAGAGTGAATAGGTTATTTCTAGGCAAGCGTGTTTCACCGTCGACCACATCATCGCTTACCATCAGGTGAGATTGTGGTCAAGCGCGAGCCTATAGGTTATAAAAAAAAAAAAAAGAACGCACAAGAAACTCCATACTTAATCTTTTAAAAAAAAGTTTTATCATCATTCATCATTTCAGCCAAAAGACGTCCACTGCTGGACATAGGCCTCCCCCAGGCGTCGCCACATTGACCGATCCCGTGCGTCTCGCATCCAGCGCCTTCCCGCAACCTTAACCAGGTCATCGGTCCACCTAGTGGGAGGCCTTCCAACGTATCGTCTTCCAGTTCGCGGTCGCGATTCCAGAACTTTTCGGCCCCATCGGCCATCCGTTCTGCGAGCAATGTGCCCTGCCCATTGCCACTTAAGTTTGGCAATTCTTCGGGCTATGTCGGTAACTTTGGTTCTCCTGCGGATATCATCATTTCTGACGTGATCACGCAAGGAAATTCCGAGCCCTCAATCCCGAGCAGTCAATAGCCCTCTCCATTGCCCTTTGGGTGACTTTAAGCTTTCTGATAAGGCCCATTGTGAGCGACCACGTCTCGGTCCCATAGATGATCACTGGCAACACACACTGGTCATAGACTTTTGTCTTGAGACACTGCGGTAAATTGGACGAAAAGATACCACGCAACTTCCCGAACACCGCCCAGCCGAGTCGGATTCGACGGTTGACCTCTTTCTCGAAGTTGGACCTACCCAACTGGACCGTTTGTCCCAAGTAAACATAATCGTCTACAACTTCGAGTGTAGAGTCTCCGATCTTGATAGGAGTGGGTGTTACATGGGCGTTCACCATGACCTTGGTTTTGTCCATGTTCATTTTAAGACCCACTCTTTCGGAAGCTCTACTAAGGTCATCGAGCATTTTACTGAGGCTCTCCATGATCTCAGCCATGACCACTATGAAAAAAAAAGTTTTATACAATATTTAAATAAGTGCATACATTAATAAATTTATATACGTGAGGACGATGTACCCAGCACTACTATACTACATATAGGTATGAGAGAATTACAAGCACTAACAGGTAAATTCCTTTACTTGATAAATAGGAACATTGTTCTCACGTATAGGTCTACCAGAATCTCATGGCAAAAAGGGAAATAAAAATTTGTTGTATGCAATACTGGGGAAATTGGATCAAACGATCTTGATACTGTTTAATTTTTATTTATGTTTTTAGTATTAATGAACATGAGGTAACTATATTATAGTAGTCACAACGGATCTTTGTGTCTTTGAACTTGGTCCTGCCAACCATTGCGTAAGAAACAGTTTGTCATCGAGTATACTGCATAGAGTAAGCGAGATAGGACGATGACAAAAAAGACAAAAGATATTTATTTCAACTGGGCCACCAAGCGGCACTTTTGAATGTCACAATTTAAATTTACATGGAATAAAAGTTGATTCTACCGTGCATTCGGAAAGTAGCTTGTTATGGAGAAGAATGCACAAGAAACTCCGTAAGCTTATGTGACGTACATAAGCGAGTGAAAGAGACAGTTATACAATGCTATCTTCACCTTCAATATTGACACAAAAATAGCTACTGCGCGGGGTCTTGCAACCAATTCAGAGACACAAAGATCCACTGTGAGTATTATAGGTATGTGTATGAATAATGTTGTTATACATCGTGTTCTTAACATAGGAAAAATAAATCAATTGAATATTAATTTATGTACTAATTTATTATTTAGCATTTAAATCATACTAATAACTTAAAAGTTCATTCAGAACTAGAAAACTAGAATACGATTCCATGAACTCCACTGGCATTTCAAAAACTTGTATCTTTGTAGTTTTATGTCATCTCTCTCCATCAAAATGGTTCTTTTTCATTGGCATTTAACATATTCAAAACCAATCTCTTTATGTATAAAGTCTGTAAAAAATAATAAAATGTATCATGTTACTTAAAGTCATTCATCATCATCAGTCTATATATTTTCTTTTTATGTAAGTTTTATGGCCTGGTTGCTAGGACCTTTTAGCCACGTCTTTGGAAAGAGTTTTGGATCTTATATTTATTCTTTAGTATGCATTAGAATGCGGATGTAACAGATTCTAATGTTTTTTGGAATATTTGGCAGCAAATTGTATCGAGTCAGTCTTACCAGTAAGCTTTGTGAGGCAACACAGACTACTTAGAGATACTACGTATCAGACGGCCAACTGTAGAACAAAAATTCTCATCATTGTGTTTTAATGTCACATGACGTTTCTTTTTTTTTTAAATGTTACATAGACAATGGCATAGGAATACAACGGATACAGCCTGAGACGCCGTGCTTATTAACCGACTTCAAAAAAGGAGGAGGTTCTCAACTTTTTTTATAATTGCTATTCTGAAATCAATTTTGCGGATAAGTAATTAAAACAAAGAATTATTAATTAATTATTATTTATTTGAAAGTTCAGACAATTTATCCATATCTTGTTAGTAACAAATCCTTATGAAACTAGTGTTAGTAAACGTACATTCCAAATCAAACATTTACAAAATTTTGCGAAATTAGACGAGAAATTGAATAAAAACAAATTGTCAATTGCTTAAATTTAGAGTCATAATTAATCAAAATTTAACAATTAGATGTTTTTTTTTAAATTTCTTTTTATGTTTTTCAAAAGCTTTTTTTGCATCGCAGGCAAATTACGGTTAAGTAACCTTCGAATATCCGAGCCCTTTAAAATTCTATTAATCATATTGCACCAATTCTTTAATGTAAACCTCACAACAAAGGAAATGAAATGATTTAGGAAAATTGTCTTGTGTTCGGTCCAGTCAATAAAATCAAATGAATACTTGGAAACAATAACATCATTTACATTTGGTGCTATATTGTTTAATGGCATTGTGTTCCAAGTATGCATTTGTTTAAGATATTACTGTACCAAAACACCTCACTGCACCTTCAGATGGGTAGTTTACTGCCGTGTATTCCCGGTAGTTTATCCAGTCGTGGATACTACTTTCATTACTCGTTAGGCTATTTTTGCAAGAATTACATTTTAATTTTAATTGATCAAAAAATTTGCGTACTACCCATCCAGCAGAGTAGGCTCGCGAGTGAATATTCAATCGTTTTCGGCGAGCCTGCTCCACAATCATTTTAATATTTTGACCTGGGGGGTGACCACAAGCTCTTAGAGTAAGGTTATTTTGAGATCGAGTAAAGGACAGATGTATCTGACTTGTATACATCTGTCACTTACTCGATCTCAAAATAACCTTACTCTAAGAGCTTGTGGTTACCCCCCTGTACTTGAATGACCCGGCTCGACATTTTCTTTGAATTATTCAGTAAACAATGACTGCAAATTTATTACTTGGTCTGCCGGGTCATCCTCACAATTAAACGTTTGGTTGTAGAACTTTATGATTCTGGTTATCAATAATGACTTGAAGGTGCAATTGAAGCTGTGGCAGCTTGGGTCATTATTACGGTAATTATATGCTCATAATTGACCAAAAAAGTTTTCTATAGGATCAAAATTAAAATATCTGGGTCTCATTATTTTTATATTATTGCTTTTAAATATCTGCCACAGCCTCATGTAACTTTTTAGAGTTATAACAAAATTTATTAAAGAGGGCACAGATTTTTCCTTTGCATTGGAATCAACATAACGTATTTTCTCCAATTTACTAACTGCCTCTTTCCAAAACTGGTAGTGAGGTGATTTTTCTACCACTGCTGTTCCCAGGATTTTCCTTTGTTTCTTTTTGAAAAGGTTGCAGCTACATTGACACTTTCAAATAGTTGGTCAATAAATAAAACTGTCTCTGCTGTATTTTGTAATGTGTTACTGACAGGTCTTCCATCTGCATGAGCTGAAAAAAATATATGTTATGTTTAATATTATAAATCAAACCGCCTACTCCACCCTGCCCCCAGATTAACCGCCGGTTTCCCAGCTCTCAATTATAGGGCTGTTAACGTAATCGACGAATAATCGCCGGTTAATTCTACTTTCAGTTTCTCAACACCAAGTGTGACAAGTGGTTGACAATTTGTCACATTTGAAAAAAATCTCTAATTAACCACATGTTACAGCAGTTTTGGGTTTCTGAGAACCTTTTTCAATATTAATCTCTTGTCAACGAGCCTAATTTATAATTGTTGGAAATTGGTCGATTATTCGCAGATTATAATTAATATTATGTTTTTAAAGGCTTATATTACGATAAAAAATTAATAGGGGTCGGCGAAATCTATGGTATGGGTTGAGTTATAAAACATATGCAATTTAGATAAATTATTTAAGTAGCAAGTATAAAAAAATAGGATATTACAAACTTTTTAAATTAATTACAGTATAAAAACATGACACAATTATCAAAAATAGTTATTTAGTATTTAAGTAAATAAAAAAAAAACAAACCTGGGAATCGAACCTACCTCCCGCTAATGCGCGTGAGGTAAGGTTCGATCAGTGACTGTGCCTTGAACTTAGTACTTACCAAGGTCTGTTTCTGGATAGGTTTGTGTTTAACTTGAAGCGGCTGGGGTAGTGACTGCGCCAGGGTAAGCAACACTTATCAAGGTCAGTCTTGGGATGGGCAACCACTTTTTTTTGGATCGCTTGTTTATGGATAGGTGACTCCGCTAGGGTAAGCAACACTAACCAAGGTCAGTCTTTGGATGGGTGACCATCACCACAAAAAAAATTGATCACCCATCCTAAAGTTACCCTGCTAGGTTAAACAACATCTACCAATTTCACCCATCCAAAAAAAAGCGAACCAAAAAAATGTGGTCACTCATCCAAACTCTGACCTTGGTAAGTGTTGCTTAACCTGTGTGGGGTCACCTATCCAAAAACAAGCAAACCAAAAAATATGTGGTAACCCATCCAAAAATCGTCCTTGGTAAGGTTTGCTTAACTTGGCGGCTAAACCAACCCAGCCGCTCAAGATGAAATACTATATAAAGTTACTGATTACGTTATAGTAGCGAATGAAAACCAGCTAGGGTAGCCAACCGAAATAAATTAATGCCGATTATTTAATTTAACAAGCGATTAAGTAATTTCTCGATGATCAAGTGTTGAGAAACTCACTAAGAACTGAGGGCTGGTTAATTTGTGACAAATTGTCAGCGGTTTTGAGATGTCACGTCGACTACTGAAAGCGGCCCTAAGGGCCACCCATTCCAAGACTGACCTTGGTAATTGTTGCTTACTCTGGCGCGGTCACCACCCCAGCCGCTTCAAGTTAAACAAACAAACCTATCCAGAAACTGATATTGGTAAGTACTAAGTACAGGGAACAGTCACAGATCGAACCTTCCTCACGCGCATTAGCGTGAGGTAGGTTCGATTCCCAGGTCAGTAACAGTTTGTTTTTTTTATTTTTATTTACATAAATACAAAAAAAAACTATTTTTGATAATTGTGTCATGTTTTTATACTGTAATTAATTTAAAAAGTTTGTAATATCCTATTTTTTATTAAATCTTATTAATTAAATAATTGATCTAAATTGCATTTTTTTTATAACTCAACCCATACCATAGATTTCGTCGACCCCTATTATCTTTTTATCGTAATATAAGCCTTTAAAATCTTAACATTAATTTTAATCTGCGAATAATCGACCAATTTCCAACAATTATAAATTAGGCTCGTTGACAAGAGATTAACATTGAAAAAGGTTCTCAGAAACCCAAAACTGCTATAACATGTGGTTAATTCGAGATTTTTCTCAAAAGTGACAAATTGTCAACCGCTTGTCACACTTGGAGTTGAGAAACTGAAAGTAGAATTAACCGGCGATTATAAATAGCTAGCTAAATAAAATAAATTTTAAACTACCTTAATTTTTTTATCTTGTCAGGAATGACATGCTGGTTGTTCAATTTATACAGAAGTCTGGCTTCTGTGTGATGGCAATATGTTTCATACACATCTACTATATCTTGCCATTTCGATATTTTTTTCTCATTCATTTTTAAATTTTTGTTCAAAAAGTTGTTTCGCAGTCCTTTTATAAGATGTGACGGGTCATATACAATACTCAGATTGACTCCGCTTATTGTGACTGTGCCATCTGAAATAATTAAACATTTTGAATCAAATAATAATTCCAAAGTGCCATCAAGTTAAACAGTATTCATGTAAATATGGTTAAAAACATTGGTTGTTTTACATCTTTGCGATGCAAGTTCCTTAAACGACATGCCCACCGCTGAGCCAGTTGATTAATGCCAGCAATTTTAACTCTTGTGATGACCATTCACAAATGTTTCTGAATGTATGGACCGTTAGGATGGAAAAGTTAACTGAATAAAACTGACCTGGTTCTTGATTTGCAAGTAATTGATCACGTGTTGTGTCTGCTTTCAGACTTCTTGAAGCAGATTGAAAAGCATATCCTTGGTCACAAATCAATGCAATTGGCTTCAGCCCACATCCTACTATGGCAGAAATCACATCTTTCAAAATATTTCTTAATTCAAGCCCTGAAGTAGCTCCCCAGCAAAAATAATAGGCCACTGGTTGCTGCCATTTAAAAACTGCTCCTCTCAGCATAAATACAAGTGCATGATTAGCAAACTGGGTATTTTTCATGTTTAGCTCTATAAAGCCATCAATTGTGTCCTTATTTTTATTGTAACTTAAGGCAGTTTCTAGTGGCAGTTCATCAAATAACAGAGAACACATTTTCTTGCTGTCCTCCCATGTTGCAACCTGGAAACCAACAAATTAAAAACTGAAACTTGTTAGGGTAGAGTGACTTGAAAAGAAAAAATTAATGAAGATTCCTCAAAATCTTAACTATTTTTACCATACAGCAAAGTGCAACTAAAAAGTCGTAAACAAGGAAATAATCATGCTGTGCAGTCGGAGGATACATATTCGCGGGCTGGTTGGCCAAAATCTGGTGTATCCTCCGCCTGCACAGCATGATTATTTCCTTGTTTACGACTTTTTAGTTCGCTTTTGAAGCAGTCGGGTTTTTGATTTTTTGATTTAACTTTTTTCATTTATAACTTTTTAGTAAAGTTTTTTTTTAATTAGATACATTTAAACATATAAGTGTTATATATTTTTGAAATCACCTCTTAAAACCCTTTATTTTGATACCCCACACGATAGGTTTATAAGCAAAAAAAGATTTGGGACCCCACAATATGGCGCCCAAAATCCGAAATTTTTCTATTGTCCATTTTTAATGTAGCCTATGACATTCGCAGGGTTAAGACGAATCGATTGACGTATGAATCATCAAAATCGGCCAACGCGTTTGGTCTCTGGAAGGCCATATAGGAACAAACACACATTCATACATAGACTGATAAACACATTACCCTCCTTCGGCAGTCGAGTAAAAACAGGTTATATTATGTGCGTTACGCATGGCCAGCCATACAAGCATTCTGTTTGTATTAGGTTAGGGTTCCACTAACAAATAATTATTATAAGATTTAACCAAGGTTTTTCATATTGCATAGTAAAGGTACAAACCTGTTTTTTTTATTAATTTGAAAACTTGAGGGCAGATTCCTGTTTCAATATTTAATTTTGTCACCATCTAATTCAATGTTGACCTCGAAGGTAATATAAATATTTAGGGTAAAATCTGTGGCATTTAGGACTTTGCTTCATTATCGATAATGAAATCAGTTTTTCTTCTATGGTAAATCGACGCCCTTTCTTATTTATAGTGCAAAGATTAATCTGCATTTTCATAATTATTTTTGCATAACGGTTCATGTGTGCTGTCAACTTTTCGAAGGAAGTTTCCTTATTAAACTTCAGAACTTTCTTAGCTCTTTTGTAAAAGTCCATTTGTTGTTTTGCCTTTTTGTACTCTTTTTACATTTGGCATGTCGGTGTTTTTTTTAAATATTTGTTATTAATCGTTATCTGGAAGTGTTCAGTGTTTTTACATTCCGGACTTGACTCGAATCTGAAACATTGCAAAATACTCTGTATGATGATATAATAAGGCCTTAATATAAGCCTATGGGTTACATTTTCTGATTATTTTGATTCATACCAGAAGGTTATTATAATTTAAAAAATATCTTCTAATTGATTGGAACTCCCTGATTGGAATTACCTGACTCCTGAATAGTTGGTAGATTTTGTGGAACTTGTAGTAAAGTTTGGAGGCCACAGGAGCTAGAAGCAAGGACTTCTGAAAACGACAAAGTCAAAGAATAAATGATCAAAGAGTTTACATTTGAACAAGGCATTTAATATACATAAACTAAGAAATTTGAGATACCTGAATCTTGACTAGATTGTGGATACTGAGGTAAGCACTACAGAGGCAATTCATTTGAGTTAGAAGCAGCCGCCTGAATTTCTGAAAAATCAAAAGAGAAAATTATGGCACTTGTCTATTAAATTAGTACATTACTGCAGCGGCCAGCAAAAGAGACATTTTAAATGATAAATGATTTTATTTCTGTAAGTTGGTTTGTACAAACACTTTTACATGTCGATCATATTTTTTAAAACTAGATGAGGTCGGCGTTTCCTATCTGACTACTCTGAGAAGAAAGGCCGAAACAAACTCAGAGGTCACAGTCTCTTTTGAAGTCTTGACAAAAACTTGGTTATATCATGTGAAGACCATGTAGACATATGTCTGAAATGGTCTTTTGAGGAAAGAACCAGCCAGATTGAGTGGACCTGTCCAGTCAGTGCACGCATTTGTCAATAACCGAGCAGCTCAACTCAGAATTTACGGAGCTCAACGATTCGACGAACAATACCAAAGAAAGGACATTCGGGTAGGCCGCATAAACTACTCAAACTGCCAGACCATGAGTAAAAACTAACTAAGTTATAATAAAAAACATTGATGAACGAACATGTAAATGTGGGCCGAGGCACGAGAATTTGAGCATTACTTTAGACTACCAAAGTAGTGCTCAAATTACCAAGCATGTTTGAGAAAAATAATTTAATGAAAGTAGCAAGACAAAATTATACCAATAACAAACCTTTCAGTGATTCCATGGAGTATGTGTGATCAAAGTGTCTTTTACGGGCGTATAAAAGCTCCACCTGAGGTAATACATTTTCTGAAATCAGACAAACAACAACAATTTCAGTATCCATGAAACTGTTTTGAAGACTGTAAATTTACTTTGTTAAAGAAATATACTTTAGGTCACAATTGCATTTTAATACCATATTAAATATATATCCATATGTTATTTGATCTTGTCATTGCTATATTTTCTCATGTTTTATTAGGTCTGAATCTTGAATTACAGTGACAGGTTTCTTTATTAAAGTTGGACCGGAGTGGTTGTTAATTTTCTTTTTAGGAAGACACCAGATTGAAGATCTAATGATAATGGTTATATTGGTTCATAACTACACTTAATGACTTATAGATATTGCTAACAAAAGTACATTAAAGGGTAACAATATCCTGGAGTTTGTTCATTTTACTGATGAACTTACGCACCTCAGTCACTGAATTAAAACCTGAGACTAGTGAGGTAAGTTTGAAAATCAGCATGGTACTACTAACGAAGCAAGAAATAGTAATAATTAATGTATCTTCATAATATTTACCGTCATTCTGCCGAAATGCTGTTCCAGTCAAAATCTCATCTTCAGCAAACAGAGAAGGATAGGCACTGCCAATCAGACGTAATTTAGACGTATTGAAATTCTTTTCAAAGTGTTTTTGAGAAACAAAAATCTTCGAAAGTTGTTCTGGTGATAATGATTTCAGATCATCACGGGTTTAGACACTTTAACCACTTAGCGAGTCTTTTCTCATTACACGGGAAATAATGCAAAATAGCGACTTGTCGCGAAGATTTACAAACACAGCAGTCGTAATACATTTTGCAAGTAGCAAAAGTAATCGTCAACACAGCCACAGACTACTTAGAGATACTACGTATAACACAGCAAGTACCTGTAATGTCATTTCAAAATTCAAATGATACAAAAACAAATGGCGGCCTACCGGTGCCTGCGACAACCAATCACAGCCAAGCAGAAACGTCATGCATCATTAAAAAAAAATGGCGCTACGTCGAGCGTTTCGTTCTATGAAGATTATCAGCCGTGGTGAGGCAATCAATACTACAATAAAATACACCGCTCCACTATCCCGAGATCGCTTTTGTCAATGATTTTACAAATTGTCCAGTTGCGGAGACAGTTGAGATACAAAACTACACCAATAATATATCACAATATCCACTAGGAATCAATTTGCAAATAATATTAACAGCCACTGAACTTCACTCGACAAAAGCCCGCCAAAAACTCCCGTCTATATACACGTCCCACGCAGATTATTACTTAATATATTTCTTACGTCAAAGATTCTCAATCTCCGTTAAAATCAATATCTTGTCGAAGAATTAGTAACAGTTACATTACTGTTGCCATTTCCTTCCGGCCATCATTCGATGTGCCCTGACCTACGATTTACCATATAATAGTAATGTAAAGAAAATAAAATTAAGTAAGAAAAATATAAATTAAACTAAATGTATCAAAACAAGTCAGTCCAACTTACCGGTCCACTCTACGACGCACTTTAAAATCAAAGATTGAGTTTGATTTACGCCTTCTTCTTCCCTTATTTTATGATACACATTGAAAACAATATGTCTCGCATGAGATCGAAGTGGGTTTTTCGACATTTTCACAAAAATAACAAACTTTCAAGATAATATCAAAAAAATTCAGCAGCGGTTGACACATCAAGTACTTTGATTCGACAGGTGACAATTGACATTGCCATATGAAAATCACAATTTAAAAAAAATAAAAAATGCCATGAGATTCTGGTACAAATATTGCAAACATAGGTACATTACCTAATTAAACAACAACAGAACAGTGTGCGAGTAAATTTTTTAAACAATAAGAGAAGAAAAAAAATAATAAAAATAAAGCGTTACTATATTTATGAATATAATACAAATTAACCATTTTGATTTTGTCCACACCAAAGATAGGCATACGGAGCAGGACCAGCATGTTTTTGTGTTAAGTGTTGAGAGAGAGGGGGCGGTCTGTAAATTAGCGTTGACCAGCGTTGTGGCTATGCTGCACACTGGTCAGCATTTGCTGAGCCCGCTCCTTTTACCACACTGAGTGTACTCATATTGCCACATCTGTGTTTGACATTATTTAGTATTAAGATTGTACACATACAGTGTTTGGTAATAAATGTTTTCTTTCTTTCTTTCTTTCCTCCGACTGCACAGCATGATAGAAAATCATGCTGTGCAGTCTGTTTACGTCTTTTTAGTTCGCTTCTAAATCAGTCGCATTTTTTGATTTTTGTATTAACTTTTTACTTTACATATTTTAAAATTCGCCAGTCTGATGCGTATCAGTGCTTTTTTTTTTAACTTTGCTCACACTAGGAATTTCTTCTTGTATCGTGGGTGCGTTTACAAACATATAAACTCACATACACAACACCCAGAGCCGGAACAATTATCTGTAGGTCATACAAATATTTGTTCCGTACGGGCATCGAACCCGTGACACGCAGCGCAGCAGTCAATCGCTCAACCACTGCGCCAACCGTGCGGCCGAACATATTGCTTAATTTATTGTTTTTCCTTGTAATATTCCATATATTTGTGATAAAATCATAATAAAATTAACGTCAATCTAAGTTCTAAGCAATATTATCAACAGGAAAACTTTTACCTTCCTACTGAATATTGATTGGTATTTTAGTTTATAATATAGTTTCACATGCGTCTAAAGCATTTTTGCAATTAGAATTTATTCAATTTAACAGTATATTTTGATATTAAAATTATGAATAAGTTTACCTACATTTTTATAGGTCAGACAGGCAATAGCTCCTTGTAAAGTACTATTATACTTCACAAGGAGCTATCTACTTGTACTATTTAGCTGCATTCGGTTAGATTTGCATAACTCCAGCTTCCTCATAAATGGTAGAATAATTCTACCTATGCCAATATTTAAGGCATATTAGCTGCCATCATCAAAGTGCCCAGTCTTGATTTTGCTGCCACAAAAATTTCGTTATTATTAGCTTACACATATTTATCGATTTAATAACCATAGTATTTTGACCAGAGATTTGGTAATTTTGCTGCCGATTGCAGCTTTTATGCCTTTATTTTTGAGGTATAATACATAATCAAATATGTTCTTTCGTTCGAAAGTTAAGGCATGGCAGCAGTGGTGACGTCACTCCAGCTTACACACAGGTTTTTTGGTCGTAGTTTCAACACCTTTTTATGTATTTAATTATCGTTCAGTTCGTTCCTTCCATGTGCAGCTATTGTCTTATTTTTCTGACTATAGTCCAAAACCCTAACCTCTCTAGTTTGCCTGTATTGAATGAAGAAGCTGGGGTGACGTCACTCCAGCTAACACATACTAAACGACTCATATTAAAGAAGTTTTTGTCGCAGCGAAATTAAGACTGGGTACTTTGATTGCAGCTATTATGCCTTAAATATTGGCATAGGTAGAATTATTCTACTACTTATGAGGAAGCTGGAGTTATGCACATTCCTGTTAGACTGGAAGCCGACCCAGACTTATTTGGTAAAATGCTAGACAGATTGATTGATTACATGGTCAGCCCAGTCCGACTTCAATTTAGCGGACTTTTGAGCAACGTCGCTGGCGCAGCGTTGGAAGGCCTCCTTCTAAGCTAAGTGGACCGACAACCTGGTTAAAGCTTCAGTAATCCGCTGGATGCACAAAAAACTGTTCGATGTGACAATACTTGGGGGAGGCTTATGACCAGCAGTGGACCTCTTTCGGCTGAAATTATGAAGATGATAGGAAACGTCTGTGATCTCTGTTCAGGAAGGTTCAAGGTCAAAATAAAAGTACTGTAAATACGTTTGAATTGTTGTATTAAAACTAATTTAAACATTGATACGCAAGTACAATAATGTGTAAAGTATAAGGATAGGAATACAATACACTACACTACACAACGTTTTGTAAGAAAGAATGATTTGTACTTAGGTTTATTTCTTTCTTTAGATAACTTATCTATATTTTAAGTGACTCAATTCTTTGTTAATAAATCAGGGCGTAAAATTACTCTTGAATAGGAACCTACAACCTGGGATTATTTAAGTAAAGAGTGAATGTTGCTTCTAGGCAAGCATGCTTCACCGTCGACCACTTCATCGCTTACCATCAGGTGAGATAGTGGTCAAACGCGAGTACATCAATATTTAAAACAAAATTTGGCTATGAGATCAACTCTTTACTCGGGGCTTCAGGGTTACGGGTCCCATAGTGAAAGTTGGCCATCTACATGAATACTTTTATCCTCTGGAATATTGACAATAAACTAAAAACTACCCTGTATAAAAAAGATAACTTATCTAAAGAAAGAAAGAGATCGAAGTTCACATCTATCTTTAAATTCTTTTTTAAATCTTTTATTAAATTAAAACAACGTGTAATCTAGTATTTCTAAAAATAACTTGTTAAAGTGCGTTATAATACCTAAAATTGTATTATTTTAGCAAAGATTCGACAGGATACAATTTAATTAATATATAATTATTAATTTATAATATAACTATATATAGCTGCTTGTAATAACATTAATATTATTATAAAAGGTACGAATTAAATTAGCTAGCGAAACCCCGCGGACGTAAAACCTAAAAAAAAACTTCTTTCTTTGAATTATATTTATGACATGGTATAATTTTATAATAATTTATGACATTGTATAATTTGAATTATGATTTAAGACATGGTATGATTTTAATAAAAATGTGTTGTATAATTTAAATATTAATTTTGCTTGCCAAATAGGTACAACACAGTGAACTGGGCTTTCATCTAACATCTGGAAATGTATAATTATGTACTCTGTTGAGCAATAAAGATTTGAATTAGAATTTCTTTAAAATAAAGAATACATTGTTTTTACTTAAAATAAAGGCTACATTGTTTTAAGACCATTATAGTTCGAGATCCCACCTCCTAAATCCGCAGGTATAGTTTCTTTGATAAAACTTAATTTTCATGAATATTTCATCAGTAAAATAGAACACTGCAAGGTTACGGTCTCTTTAGCCGTAATACATAATGTTTGATAATAAACCTCAGATATAATAATTCAGGTCTTGCCAGGAATGGTCCAGGTATTAAACTGGAAACCGATATATTCGACTTATTTGCGAAAATCAATTTCTTGGGCTTATTAACAAACACTTTTAATGCGGCTTACACCTGGCAACCCTGCAATAATCTACTCTACTAGCAAGTATTATTCAAGGAAATTTCTATTTTTTTTTATCAAAAAACAGTTTCATGCAGATTTAAGCACCACAATCTTACTGCCGCACTCACCCTGAGTTTCTCACCTCAAAATTATCGCAGAATTAATGTGACAAATTGTCAAGCACGCGTTATCTGCTGTGATTGGCTGTTGAAAATTCATTCAACCAATCACAGCAGATAACGCGTGCTTGACAATTTGTCACATTAATTCTGCGATAATTTAAATGTGGGAAACTCAGGGTCATAGCCGTTAACAGTTAATGCGGTCCTTAGTGTTGGTTTTTAGTACAAATTCTATACTAAGGAGCGGTTTAAGTACCTGTTAAATGTTCCTGAGTTCGGCAGTTTGACTATTAAAAAACGATAACCATCACGTCAGTGGGTTTAACTAGCTTTAAGATGACCTTGAAGTGCTCAAAAACTATGGTTTACAAAGCTAACTAAAAGATTGCTCAAAAACAAAAAAAAACCTTATAAGTAGGTATACAAAATAAAATCATACCTATTTTTATTAACTAAAAGAAAAATTAACTTAAAATGACGTAAGCAATAAACGTCTATTTGGTTCCAGACAAAGTGTCATTGTATCTGCGATGTCGATGGTCGAAATGTAAAAATGTGATTGATCACATGACTTGTCATTTTTCCAATCGCTATCGCGACGCTTCCGTTGATAAAATGTCACTTGTCCGGAAAAACTAAAAAAGGACGAAAGTTAACAAAAAAAAAATAGTTATCTTATATGGAGAAATAACTCGGACACTTCAACCCATTGGGATCTTTTGTGGTACCCTAGATACCCTACTCCTCCCCAATCTCGTTGAAAATTTAGTTACTAAGACCTCAAATTCTTAAAATAAATATGAAACTAACTACAATTCCCTAGATATGCAACTTTCACGAATATTATAAATATATTCTATACTAATTTTGATCCAATTCCAAGATTTACACATTTTTTTTATTTCATACAGTTACGCACACTTAGATATACAAACTTATAACCCTGGCAGTAAATTAAAAAATAACAAAAAATACTTACATTGAACTGGCCTACCACCATAAGAAGTTTCAATAGAACTCGAGACCAGAGACTCTAGACAAGTGTCATTCTATGTCAGCGTTGGCGAAGGTCGAAATGTCAAAATTTAACTGATTATGACACACCTGTCAGTCTGACAGATGTCAATGTCATCTTAACCTCAATTTAGAAATGTCACTTCTTGTCTAAAAGACACACTGCTCGTGCTAAATATTAATGACTTGTGATTATGCAATCATTTTATTTTAAGTGCGCCTCAATATTAAGTGATTCACATCGCTTAATCTCTGTGACATATGTCAAACTGACGTATACGTTACTGTTAGCCTGTCAAGCGCTTTTGTTAATTTAATGATACTGGCAGCTGTCGCAGAGATCAAGCTATCTTTTAAGAAGTATAGTAGATGTCAATCAGACATTTTCTGTTGGAACTTTTTTTTGCTCGTTTTGTGAATTATAATTTAAAAATAACGAACAATAAGGATCAATTGACACTTCGATAGCACTTGAAAATGTATGGAACATTTTTCCAATCTCTATTTCTACGCTTTCGTTGATAGAATGTCGCTTGTGTAGAGCATTTTTTCAATATATTTAAATAAAAAGGGTACTTAAACCAGCCAAAAAAATACCTAATAATATGATTAAAACAAATAATTATTCTCTAATCTTAACAAAAAATATTAAAATTTTCGTTAATACCCGTTTTGTTTAGTTCTCCAGTCAATTAGCGCAATTTTTTATTTTGCAATTATCAATTCATGTAAATTGATTTTATATTAATATTCGTATTTCTATCCAGGGATGTTAAGGAGCTCCGTAACCGAAACTATCGGATATCCGAAATAAAATATCTATCCGTAACCGTTACTGAATCCTATATAAAAGTTTCGGATAAGGGCGGAGTCTAAAAGAGACATGTTATGACAAGTTTTACTACCCGCCTTAATAGGTTGGACGAGCCTTTCATGCGGCAGTGGCAGTCCTTGCATGCACCCGTATACCGGGCTTGGGGCAGGTAAAAATTTAAAATAATTACCATAGTTTATTAATTTTTTGCAATATTATTATTTTGTTTTACATTTTATATAATTTTCATTATTTTGTCATTTTTATAACATTCTACAATTAGCAATTTTACATTGTTTTTTACATTTCTGACATTTTTATATTTATTGGACCGTTTTAATTATTCCTTTTAATGAGTTTTTGACTATTTATATTTTAATTATGCATTAATTTTATTTTGGGTTTTATATGTTTTATAAGTTGATGTATGTATAACTATGGACTGGAATTATGTCTGATATAAATAAATAAATAAAAAAGTAATATCCGTAACCGAAACTATCCGAAACTAACGGACAAACCGAAATAATTTCATATCCGAAACCGGTAAAATATTATTTATATATCCGTATCGGTATACAGATCCGAAATTTTATATCCATAACAACCCTGTTTTTATCCTATATTTTATAAGTAAGCGAGGACATAATCAGTTACATTAAATTTGTCTTCAATTGGACTAGCTTCTGCCAGCGATTTCACTACCATGAAACTTAGAAATCATCCCAAGGAACTCTCGGGATTAAATGTATCTTACATTCTCCCAGATCCAATTTATCTCTAAAACAAATTTCATCAAAAATGGTTTACCAGTTCAGACGTGAAAACATAACAAACAGACAGACAGTTTCGCATTTATAATATTAGTATAGATAATGATAAAATTATGAATGTATAACGTAGATTAAAGTTAGTATAAACTCGGTTAGGGTCCTTCCTGATAGTGCGACAAAATTAAAGTTGCGTAAATAGACGATATTTTCTATGAAAATTCGAAGTCGAGCCATCAGAAAGGTCACTTAGCAAAATAGGTTCACGTTATGAGAATCTAACGTTTATTTCTTTAATTCCTTGAGTGCCTTAAACGTGGATCCGAGACTCAATGGCTTTTGAATTGTTTCAGTAATTAAGCCACACGACCTGTTAATTTATAATTATCTATTATTGTCTCTGGCAAAGTTTTTGTTTAATAAACAAAACAATGGTATAGTCAGTGAAATTATTTCTTGTTGCGAGAATAAAAGCAACCTTAGTAACTCCTTATAAAATTTGCTATCTGTCAGTTAAAACCTCGTCAAAGTCGGACCAGCCGTGTCGGAGATCACCGGGAACAAACGGACAGACATATAAAAAACATGATACAGATCTTTGAGTCGTTACGAGACAGTCTGAAATCTGACACCAATCTGACCAAGTGGTATCGTGTTACCCAGTTACTGGGTTGTGGAGGTCAGATAGGCAGTCGCTCCATGTAAAATACTGGTACTCAGCTGCGTCCGGTGCTGCGTCTAGAAGCCGACCACAGACCAGTTTGTAAAACGCAGGCAGATGAAGATTTGATGTTTTTATCCTTTTTATCATTGGCAACTTTAGAAATCTTTCTTTTCTCTGTTATATTGTCACGTGTCATGTCACATGCCATGTGTCAGAAATTGACAGCTGTCACTTCCCGAATTGTCCAGTTCTTGTTAATCATTTTTGTTAAGTTTCTTACTTTCACCAGAATCAACGATAATATCCAGTTTCCTTTTATTATTCTGCACCTCAGATGTAATAATAATCGGTCTATTCAATTTGAAATTCTTTACAGTTGTACTATTTTCAACTTTGACAGGACTAACTTTACCCGGTTGTTTTAGTAAATTATTGTGTTTTACTATAATTTCTGGTTTAGTGTTGCTTGATGTCGGAATATTCACTTTGACCGGAGGTTTGTATTCAACATTTTCTATAATAATGGGGGTAGATTTCGTTTTAGTGGCTGTAGGTTTCGTCACATTAGTTTTTACAGGCGGAGATTTCACTATAGTACTCTTGGTAGCAAGATTTTTAACCGGAAGAGATGTCACAGGAGTACTTTTCTCTTTTGGCTTCTTCACTCTATCCTCTGATATTCCTCTCATATTAATTTGTCCATGATTGTCTTTGATCAGCATAAATTCACCACCTTTAAAATCACTTGGCAGATTGGGCCATCTTTTAGAAGTTAACTTATTTGCTATCAACATTGAAAGCTCAGGTATGTTGAACTCCGTAAGTAAGTCGTTAACGCTTGATCCGGCAAAGTTGTCGATTTCAGGATCGGCGCCATTTTCTACTAGTGTTTCGACGGTTCTTAGGAAATGGTCCACGATTTTTGTTTTGTTGCCTCGCTCTGAAAATGTAAATTAAATAATAAGTATAAAAAAAACGGTGAGGAAACCGGCATGTCCTAGAAAAAAAAATTCGAAGACATGTGACAGCCACCAACCCGCACTGGGCCCGCGTGTTCGATTAAGGTCCATTCTCTCTCAGAGAGGAGGCCTGTGTCCCAGCAGTGGGAACATAAAAGGATGATAAGTATAAAGTTTGTTATTTTAACTGAAATGTACTGAATGTAGTATCACTAGTCAATAAACATCCAATGAGCACAAACTCGATGGTGCTATCTGTCTGATTGAGGAGTTGCTTTGGCAATCTTCCGGCTCCATCATGAGACCAGCCCCATAGTATTTAAATCGTTTCCAAAGTTACATAAGTATGACAAGTTAAACTTAGTCAAATGGCAGGAAGTGCTTGAAAAATATATTACTAGTTTCCGGACACTACTAAAGCAAGGTAGTATAAAGCTAATTGCGAATACTTCCATTCTGCGTACAGCTAAGGAGAGGATTTTCCTGCCGGAGTCTGTGTTTCCTGATAGTTACAACCTGGGGGTCTTTAAGTCTCTAGTGAATAGGTTACTTCTAGGCAAGCGTGCTTCACCGTCGACCACATCATCGCTTACCATCAGGTGAGATAGTGGTCAAACGCGAGGCTATCTTTAGTTAAAAAAGAACATACCAGTAGCATCCATACAAGCTGCGCCCACTGCTAGATACAGCGCAGTATTCCCACTGTTGGGCATCTTGAGGTTCACGGTTGCCCGACAACTCTCTACTAAGGTCATCACATTGTTGTATTTTCCGACTTTACTCGCTAACATAAGGGGTGTGTAACCTGCAATAAAAAAAAACATTTACTTAAAGTCAAGATCTATCGTGGTGGCTCAGTGGTTAAGACCTCGCCCCTGAAGCTTGAGGTCGTGGGATTATCAGCATCATTTCAGCCGAAAGACGTCCACTGCTGAACAAAGGCCCATCCGCAAGCGTCGCCACATTGACCAATCATGTGAGTCTGGCATCCAGCGGATCCTCGCAACCTTCACCAGGTCAGGTGATCAAATACAGGCAAATACCAATACAACCTTTTTGGAAATGTAATATACAAATAACATTATACCGGTTTCGGATACAGTTACGGATATGGAATAATTTCGGATTATCCGTTAGTTTCGGATACGTTACGGAGCTCCTTTACATCCCTGGATCCACTGTTTCAATTAATTATTATTTACTTTCTGAATTTATCTTAGACATCGCTGACAACGGTGAAGGAAAACAACTTGAAACCTGGACTTATTAATACAAGTTTAAAATCGACATCCCGCATTCAGCAAGCGTGGTGATAAATGCTTTCGCGTTTTCTGTAAGGGACCGTCCTTTAACCACGTGAGGCTTGAAAAGGATACCCCCCCGGTATAGCAAAAATATCACAAGGGGGAGGGGGGTGTAGTAAGATACCACGTGTATTTATTATTTCGTCAAACGCGCAATTTTAAACCGAAAAGCGGCGTGTAGTTATTGGGCGTGTTATGTTATTTTTATGCCAGTCAAAAACAACCTGCAATCTTTCTGTCTAAACATTTTTATGCCAGTCAAAAACAACCTGCAACCTTTCTGTCTAAACATTTTTGACATTTTTATGCCAGTCAAAAACAACCTGCAACCTTTCTGTCTAAACATTTTTGACATTTTTATGCCAGTCAAAAACAACATGCAACCTTTCTGTCTAAACATTTTTGTCATTTTTATGCCACTCAAAAACAACCTGCAACCTTTCTGTCTAAACATTTTTGTCATGGTCCTTAATTTCAGAATAAAATAAAATTATACTTTATACCTGTATTTAAAGATAATACTATTCTAAACAAATTAAGATTATTTGTAGGTACTACAAAATACACGTGATTTTAGGTGGGGGCGGGGAGGGGTTAGTCTTAAACCTCACCAAGGGGGAGGGGGCGGGTTATTAATGGACGGCCCCTAAAAGGCTGGTATTATTCTTAACTTACCTTGATTATCGTATAGTTTGTTTATGTGCTTCAAGAGTATGGGGACTAACTCCTCATCGGACTTAGAGGTAAACGATGGGTTCCAATACTGTTCACTGTCCTGAAGTATTTTCCTGAAAATCGCCAAAACAAAATCTTGAATTAGATTTCTATAGTTTAAAAAAAGAGATCAGTGGTGTTCCAGTATTAACGGCCCTGACGTACGTGTCGTAGGTCGTGAGTTCGAACCCAGGCAGGCTCTTTACTTTGTGTAAATTATTTCATCACCACTGCTCTTAAAACGGTGATGGAAAACATCGTAAGGTAATCTTTGGATCTTTAATGAAGATCGTAACAGGTGGCTTTCTTGGTACCACCAATGGGGAAAAGGCGTGACTTAAATAAGACTAGCTGTCCCCCCGCGGCTTGGCTCCCGTCAACCTACCCTACCTTATCTACCTACCTGCTCTACCCTACATACATGATTGTACGCAACGCACGCAACGGAAGCTCTCAAAAAGGAATATTTGTCCCGTTTTTGCAACATTTTTCATTTATGCTCGGCTCCTATTGGTCGTAGCGTGATGTTATAAGTCCCATTTTATCATTTTTTGTCTCTACCTGTGAGCTTTTTATTAAAGTTTTTTCTGTGAGCTTTTTATTAAAGTTTTTTGTTTACTTCCCAGAAGTTGATCATAGCGACACTACCGGATGGAGAAATAATACAGCGTAGTTTTATTATTTTGTCAAAATCAACAGTTTCGTTTTCTGTTTGGGAATAGTGATTTTTCAACAAGCCAATAATGCAGTTTTAGTTTTCATCAAATTGGCCTCGTGACTATTGAGTGTTTTTAGCCAATGCTCATAGTTTCGGATTTGACCATCCACGCCCACTTGGAAAACAGCCTGTTTAATTATGTATGTGTTTCCTCACCTCGCATTCTGTTGACAATGATTGACCAGGATCTGAAGGTGATCTGTAGCCATCTCAGCAGCGATATGGAAGGCTGTCCTATCTTCTTCATCGGCGTCCAAAACGTCTGCTCCAAAGTGCAGCAGGTCTGCTGTAATTTGGGTGTTGTCTTGGAAGAGCGACATTCTTAATGGCGTCTGGAAAAAAGAAAGATTTTTACAACCTTTTATTTAACTTGCAATGTATGTATGTATGTAAGTGTGTTCGGGTCAAATCCTGCAACTGAATTTTAAAGCAGTTTTACTCCACCGATTAAGATGGAATTTTGCATACACGTTTAGTTTGGATGACAATGCATGTTTAGCTAAGTGACGTCATTCTAAACCCAATATGGCGGACGGCCTAAGATGGCGGACTAGTAATTTGTAATTTGTGCACTTCCATGATATAGGTATCAAATGAGAGGGTTTGCTTAGAAGAACACGAAAAAAGCTTTAAAAAAAGTGGTAGGTACTCCCGAAGCCGCGGACACAGCTAGTTTTTAATATAAGAGCGTCTCTAATAATTATTTTCTTATTTGAGAAAGGTCAGAGGTCAGAGGTCCTGGATTCGATTTCTGGGTCGGGCAAAGTGTTATTAGGTTTTCCATCCAGAATTGTCCAGTACGAGTAGCAGCCAGTTGTGTTGATTTTTCCTTTCATTTCATTTATCAAGTTTGTTAGAGAGATTTCCTAACTGACCCTAACGATCGATGCAATAAAAGTACAGGGTGTAATTTTTAAAGATTTTAGTCGGTTCGATTCCCGGGTGTGGCAAGCGAATTTTCGAAAATATTTGAATGCAGTTTACTTTTTTCTCAAAAATAAAGGAATGTTTTCATTGAGTAAAATTTACAATCTATAGTATTAAGAGTACTTTTCCTTCAGGTGGCATTACAAAATTTCAACCTGTATAATATTTGAATCACGGAAACGGCTCCAACGATTTTCGTGAAATTTTGTATGCAGGGCCTTTCGGGGGCGATTAATCGATCTATTTAGGTTTCATTTTAACAAAACATCGTTTTCTCCATTTTCACCCAAGCATAGCTTGGTCGCCAAGGTACATTTCTTTAATAAGTGCAAGCAGCCAAAAAAAAATGCGATTACAATATTCAAACAATTATGATTTGTTTTTTGTTCAGTAATCAGTTGAAATAAAAACAGTTGATTAACGGGGTCAACGGCCATTGTAAGTCATTTGCTATCTATCTAAAAAAACCTGCCAAGTGCGTGTCGGACTACGCACATTTAGAGTTCCGTACTAAAGAAAAAAATCCGATTTATCAATATATTGATATTTGTTAGTGGAATATACGTAATAACATACATTATCACCAAAATTTCTAGTTTATAAGCCAATGGGAAATAATCTGGAACAATATTGTGTGACATACGACGGACAGACAGACAGACGGACACGTCAGTGACAGCAATAGGGCTCCGTTTTAACCTTTCGGGTACGGAACCCTAAAAATTAAACACGTGTAGTCCGAACTTAAACATAACTGCCGAAATGTGTCGTGGTGACCTAGTGGCTATGACCGCGCCTCTCGTGCTTGAGGTCGTGGGTTCAAATCCGGGTAAGTACCAATGTGACTTTTCAATTTATATGTATTTTCTAAGTTTATCTTCGACATCGCTGACAACGGTCTAGGAAAACATCATGAGGAAACCTGGACTTATAGTCAGGGCCGTCTTAACTCATACGGGGGCCCCTGGGCACACCAAGTTATGGGAAAAGGGGCTTTTTTAGGGCCCCGTATTCATATTATTATACTCCGTGCTTTTTGCATAATAACGTTAATTATTCTGTCCTAGAACCATAAATTCGAAGACTCACAGAGAGGATGCCTGTGTTCCAGCAGTGAGAACATCAAACGGTGATGACGATGATGATGATAATCCTGTCTACTTGCTTAATCCTACCAAACTAATAAATAATATAACTACGTAATAAGTAGTAGTAGTAGTAATATAAACGTAATATTCATCATCATCATTTCAGCCGAAAGACGTCCACTGCTGGACATAGGCCTCTCCCAGGCGTTGCCACATTGACCGATCCCGTGCGTCTCGCATCCAGCGCCTTCTCGCAACCTTAACCAGGTCATCGGTCCACCTAGTAGGAGGCCTTCCAACGTATCGTCTTCTGGTTCGCGGTCGCCATTCCAGAACTTTTCGGCACCATCGGCCATCCGTTCTGCAAGCAATGTGCCCTGCCCACTGCCACTTAAGTTTGGCAATTCTTCGGGCTATGTCGGTAACTTTGGTTCTCCTGCGGATATCATCATTTCTGACGTGATCACGCAAGGAAATGCCGAGCATAGCCCTCTCCATTGCCCTTTGGGTGACTTTCAAGCTTTCTGATAAGGCCCATTGTGAGGACCACTTCTCGGTACCATAGTTGATCACGGGCAACATACACTGGTCATAGACTTTTGTCTTGAGATACTGCGGTAAATTGGACGAGAAGATACCACGCAACTTCCCGAACGCCGCCAAACGTAATATTAAATGCATAGAATACTTGCCTATCTACGTAAATAATGCTGACTATTTTTCACATCTATTCATACATACATACATACATAAACTCACGCCTTTTTCCCATGGGGGTAGGCAGAAACTACAGAACGCCACCTGCTACGATCCTTACATACTTCTTTTGCTTCACACACATTCATACATCTAGTTATACACACACGCCGGTTATGGGTACTGCGCACTTGGCCTTTCTGAAGAACATCACCTATGTCTCCTTGTCTATGTCTTTCTAGGGCGTCCCCTCCCGGCGTTTCCATTCACGTCTGCCTTGTAAATACCTTTCGTAAGTCGACTTTCATTCATCCTCTCAACATGGCCAAACCATCTTAACATACCCTTTTCAATTTTAGTCACTACATCTTCTTTTAAACCACATCTACATCAACAACATCTATTCAAGCTAATTATATTTTTGACCTTCTTTTTATCTCATGAAATTTGGGGCCCCCAATGAACCGGGGCCCAGGGCACGTGCCACTTGTGCCCCTATGGTAAATACGGAACTGCTTATAGTTAATTTAAGTTTTAAATCGGCAACCCGCCTTGAGAAAGCATGGTGATCAGCACGAAGCTGAAGCTCGTGGCTTCTCTGTATGAGAAGAGGCCTTGCACAGATAATAAAAGGTGTAACGGAAAGGTAAAATCATATTTTATCACAAAACTGCTACAGCCCATTTAAATGAAGAACTCTCTCCAAGGAATCAATCCATAGGCAATTCCAAAATAAGAAACTTTACTTTGGGGAAGGCCTATGTCCAACAATGGTCGTCTTTGGGCTGAAATTATGATGATGATGATGACTAGAGACTGGATTATATGCATTTGCATATGAAATTGTATATTTACACCATTCTCAGCAGCAATTGTATATTTATATCTAATAAATAGTGATGAATTTATGATGCATATAAAATTGATTCTATGCATTTGCATATTAAATTGTATATTTACACCATTCTCAGCGGCAATTGCATATTTATATCTTATATCTAGTGGTGAATTGATGATGCATATTTTCGCTATATTTATTACTAGCTGATCCCCAAAAATTATAGCCTATGTTACTCGGGAATAATGTAGCTTTCCATAGGTGAAAGAATTTTTTAAATCGGTCCAGTAGTTTCGGAGCCTATTCGGTACAAACAAACAAACAAACAAACAAAAAAAAACTTTCCTCTTTATAATATTGGTATAGATATTTTTCGGTAGGTTAATTTTTCGTCTACAAAGTTGTTACATTTTGTTATTGATCATTTAAATAATTCATTAATATTGTATGCTTATTTAGAAATAAAAAAAATAAAAACCAACACCTTCTTCCTTTTTTCGTTTCCAAGTACTTACAATTTATTTTTAATTCGTTTTAGGCTTGCGTTTGACCACTATCTCACCTACCCTCAGTTTCCCAGCTCAAAATTATCGGAGAATTAATGTGACAAATTGTCAAGCACGCGTTACCTGCTGTGATTGGCTGTTGAAAAGTCATTCAACCAGTCACAGCAGATAACGCGTGTTTGACAATTTGTCACATTAATTCTCCGATAATTTTAAGCTGGGACACTGAGGGTTAATGTTACGTTTTTTTTTTTTTGGTTTTAATAATTTAATTGGATGGCAAAAAGGTTCTGGAGTGGCGACCGCGAACCGGATGACGTTGCGTTGGAAGGGCTCCCACCAGGTGGACCGATGACCTGGTGAAGGTTGCGAGGATCCGCTGGTTGCGAGACGCACGGGACCGGTCAATGTGGCGACGCTTGGAGGAGACCTATGTCCAACAGTGGACGTCTTTCGGCTGATATGAGGATGATTATGATGAAATGAATAACTCACTAATTGTACGCTTATCGTGAAATAAAATAATTAAAACCCACTACCACCACTTTTTTCGTTTACATGAACATTTTTTTACCCGACTGCCGAAGGAGGGTAATGCGTTTATGAGTCTATGTAAGTATGTATGTTTGTTTCTATATGGCGTTCTAGAGACCAAACGCATTGACCGATTTTGATGATTGTGACGTCAATCGATTCGTCTTAACCCTACGAGTGTCACTGGCTACATTAAAATTGCAAAATAGAGAAATGGCGGATTGTGGGGCCCAATCTTTTTTTTTCATCCATACCCATCAATGTGTGCAACATCAGTGTGGGGTTTCAAAATGAAGGGTTTTAAGAGGTGATTACAAAAACATATAATACTTATAAGTTTAAATGTACCTAATTCTAAAAAAAAATAACTATGAAGTTGCAAATAAAAAAAATACTTAAAAATAACAAAAAACCCGACTGCTTAAAAAGCAAACTAAACAGACGTAAACAAGAAGAAAATCATGCTGTGCAGTTGGAGGATACATCTGGGTTTGGTCAGCCAGCTCGCGCATATGTATCCTCCGACTGCACAGCATGATTTTCTTCTTGCTTACGTCTTTTTAGTTTCCTTTTTAAGCAGTCGGGTTTTTTGTTATTTTTTTTTTTTTATATTTTACAAATTTTCATGCATATTTCAAGTTTTTTATTTTGCATATAATCCGGTCCTTAATGAAGACCTTTGCCTAAATCTTCGAGGAATACAGCCGAGGTGGTACTCATAACCAGTATTGCATCATAGACTGAAATTATGATGAAAATGACGTCAATGCAGATCCAGTATTGTATGCCTATTGATTATTTTCACAATCTGACTCGTTTGTGAAGTGTGTCATCAAAACAAAATTCTATATAAATACGACTCAGCTGTTTTCAAAGAAAAGATACTATATAAGTTCGAGGTTAGGGCTACGTGGCCTATATTGCGATTAAAATAAATAAATCATCATTATTCATAACTAGCTGACCCGGCAAACTTTGTTTTGCCATACAAAGAAATGTTAATTTTACAAAAAAAAAACGACAACAAATCGATGCATATCGCGCCACCTAATGTAATTTATTTGAACCAAATTTTCTTTCTTAGCGTCGGGACCCCGTGCCATAGGAGACTGTTTATCCTGGGAGTACGTTTCCATGGGCTAATTTCCTACATTCACGGGGGTAAGGAAGCCACTGCCAGAATCTTGTATTTCTAATATTATAAAGCTGAGGAGTTTGTTTGTTTGAACGCGCTAATCTCAGAAACTACTGGTTGGAATTGAAAAATTATTTTTGTGTTGGATAGTCCATTTATCGAGAAAGGTTATAGGCTATATAACATCACGCTACGACCAATAGGAGCGGAGCATAAATGAAAAATGTTGCAAGAACGTGAGTAATTATTCCTTTTTGAGAGCTTCCGTTGCGTGCGCTGCGTAAACCGTTTAAGTTAAGCAACAATCATGTATTTAGGGTAGATGGGTAGGTAGGTAGCCAGTTGAAGGGAGCGAAGCCGCGTGGGACAGCTAGATAAGTATAAAATAAGCATATGACTGCCTCGTTGGTGTAGTGGTCGCAATCCCAAGCGCTATTGCTAAGCATGAGGGCCTGTGTTAAATTCCCGGGTCGGTCAAAGTGTTATTGGGTTTTACCATTTGGAATTTCTCAATAGCAGCCCGGAGTCTGGCTTTGTGGCCGGTTGATGGCAATAGGCTCGACCCTATAACATGGGACTTAAACATAACTGGTGAAATGTGGGTGCGGCTCGGCCCAGCCGTTCGGGGAATACCGGCGTGATGTTATGTTTCATATTGTATTTGATTGGAATAAAATAAGTGCACATGAAACTGGATCTTTTCCATTAAGACGACGACTAACGCCAACGACCTTGAGGAAACAAAACGCGCCCTCGTTACTCACCCGCGCGACCCGAAATTTAGTAGTTTTTTGTACTTTTCTTATTATTCTATGACTTTAAAAAAAAAAGCTTCAGATCAAAATGTAGATAATTAAATTGTCTTTGATATGGTGTCAATTTCATTAAAATACGCCCAGCGGTTTTGTTGTGATTGTCGTGTTTTTGTCCGTTTTAGACATAACTTTACAAATTAATTACACTGTGTTATACGAATAAAACTCAAAGTTTGCTCAGATGAAATTATTAAGATAATGGTCTATTATAACGTATATTTTTCCAATAAATTACGACTAGCCGTTTAGACGTGATTCTCATTTTAAAATCAGCTACTCAAGGGAATCGGTGCCTTAAGAAACTCATTCATTCATTGATTTAAATTCCAATAAACTAAAAGCATTTATTTCAATAAAATCATTTACAGGCACTTGTAAACTGTCAAGGAGTCGCGTCATTCAGAAAGAGGAAGCTAGAATCACATTCCAAAGCGTAGATCTATCTATATGGAGAACAACGTGCAAGAAACTCCGCGGACACTCTTTAGACGCGGTTAAATGATACGTGTGTAACTGATTTTAGAATATACATCACGTCTAAACGGCTAGTAGTAATGTTCTGAAAAAAAAATGGATAAGTACTAGAGCATTTTCATCTGGTTTTGGTCAGCCAGCTCACGCATATGTATCCTCCGACTGCACAGCATGATTTTCTTCTTGTTTACGTCTTTTTAGTTGGCTTTTTAAGCAGTCGGATTTTTGTTGTTTTTTTTTTCGCTTTGCCCATCCATCACTGGTCTAACTACACGGGCGGCGGTGGGACAAGTGCCTAAAGGATTGACAATATACCCGTAATTACTAAATTTACACATTCGTGCTGTTTGTCGCAACCGATTTTGATGAAACTTGCAATGTGCCCTTAGTTGAGAGAATCTTAAGAGCGGACTCTAGTCAACAGGAATTTGAAAATAGGTATTTGAAGAAACTATTGCCGTCGCGTCACCTCCAACCTCACCCCGTAAAGTGCGAAAGGGACAACTGCAGCTCAGGCTGATTTTACCTACAAAAACTTTGACTAAAAGACGTTTCGTATTCTGCCGTTTTCTTCATGAAAACTGGTCTGATCCAAAAAATTCTTATATCAAAATTTTGAGGAAAAGTATATCTATGCTCCTATCATTTCCTTTTTTGTTAAAAACTTATAAATTTTGTCTGAAAGTCTTCTGAACATGGCGGTAAAAACGGGCATTTTTTTCGTGTTTTTGGATTGTCATAAATTTCTTTTTGTGATTATGTTTTGGAAAAAAGGAAATGATACAGGCACGTATTAATTAGACCTAGATTTTATGGAAAAAAATCATTGCTCTAGAGGCATTATCCACGAAGAAAACAGCAGAATGTGTTTGTATGGAGAAAGTCTCACTAGAGTCCCCTCTTAATCCAATAAAAATAATGATCACGATCAGGAAGACGACGCTGTATTTTAGAGCTCCATCTAAATTTGCAAAGGGAACAAAAAACATTAACCATCCACTTAGGTACCTATAAAACTTACTGATAAGCAAACAAAGCTACATTCTTCAAGTATGTCGAATCGAATGTCAAGTTAGTCATCAAATGGGACTTTCCCTCCAGTTATGTTTATTTCGTTTTTACCTCCTTTATTAATATGGGAACACAAGGATAAACTGTTTCAGGTACAATATAAATACAGTACATCCTATAACCTGTACCAATCGACCTACTTTAAGGTTCACTTCTGGATATTCAGCTCGATGAGAAACTTACTTAAAGTTTAGATGGTTTGACCATGTTGAGAATATGAATGAAAGCTGATAAACAAAGGGTGTTTTACAAGGGGTCCATATTGGCTCACCTAAAGTTCTTTACCCGAAATTGTTGTTCCTAATGATTTGTAATCCGAATGATCACTCTTCCTAAAATTTTATATCCCAATGTTTTCATTCATACTATTTTGTAGTGCTACCGGCGATGTTCATAACACTCATGTTTCCGAAAATTGTTATTAATAATATCATTAATGTAAATATATTTAACTCCTACTGTTTTTTATCATAACGCTTTTATCCCTAAACATAATTAACTTATTATTTTCATTCACAAAATATATGTGGGTAATTATGTCAAAAAAATCAACTATTTAGAATGATTAAAGGTCGTTTCACTGATTTTTGTCTTATATTAATGAAATTCAGGTCAGAGTGTCGTCTTGGGGGCACTATAAAAAAAACTTAGAAAATTTCGCGACAAATTTCGAGGTAGCGCTCGCCGCCGCTACCGCGGCACCGCTCGCTTCGCTCGCTCGGCTCGCGCGTAGTTGGTCACAGTTCTAACCTAACCTAATCTATGGATAACTTTGCAGGTACACACCCCTATAAATAAAATTAAAGTTTGTGAAAATAAAGTCACGCAAAATTAATGTATATAATACTGATTATTATTAATAAAAAGAAATCTAAATAAACAAAAAAGATATGACTTTGAATAATAGTGTAAAAGATGGTTATGTTGAGAAAATATAGGAAAACCAATAAAAGTATAATAAATGTTTATTACTACTGACATAATGAAGTTGAATGCTTCGGAATTGTGAACATTAGAGACAGAGCAGCTAGGAATTGTGATTGTTAGGATGAAAAATGTTAGGAAGAACATTTTCGGATTGCCAATTATCAGAGTTAAAAATGTAGGTGAACTTTGGCGCACCCGTTTACAAGGCTGACGTGAGTGGAAACTCCGGAAGGGGACGCCTCTGAAAGACATACATGGACCTTATTGGTGATGTTCTTCAGAAAGGCCAGGTGCGCAGTACTCATAACCGGCGTGTGTGTATGACTAGATGTAAACCTAAACACACAAAAAGTTTTGGGAATACTTTTATTATGCGTACAAGCAAAGGAGTGGAATTCCCTGCCAGAGTGTTTCCTGATAGCTACAACCTGGGGGTCTTTAAGTCATGAGTGAATATGTTTATTCTAGGCAAGCGTGCTAAATCGTCGACCACATCAGGTGAGATAGTGGTCAAGCGCGAGCGTATCAGTAATGAAACAAAAGGAGTATGTACGGATCGTAGCAGGCGGCGTTTTTAGTTTCTGCTTACCACCACGGGCAAAAAGGCATGTTTATGTATGTATGAATGAGAGCTGCTGAAAATCGAGACAAATGGCTTGCCATTGGACACTGGACAGGCCTATGTCTTGCTACAGGACTGTTGTCGACAGTTATAAGTTGATGATGTAGAAGAAAATTCACGTCTAACAAATGGGTATCGTATTGGGTAACTGGGTTGTGGAGTACAGATATTCAGCTGTACCTGGCTAGACTGGAAGCTGACCCCAAGAGGAAAGACAGGCAGATTGTCATTATATGTCTATTTTCATAGAAAATCCACGTTTGCGCGATGATCGTAATGCAAAAATGTAATGCATTGATCACGAGACGTTTCGTTAGCACTTATGCTTGTTTTTTTGCTTCGGGAACTGCTCATTTATACTGCGCTACCACGGGGAGAGAGTGCATTTATGTGGGACTCGCCCACCCACTAAAACTCCACGGTGTCCTCCTGTGCGGGAACACGAGCACACGTTAGCATACAACGCGAACCCGCCGCGGCTGCACCGGCGCACCAGAACACATTGTACGCCATAACCACCCTAGGGACCAAATCAGCACATTGGCGCCAGACGACCCCGTTTATGACACCCTTGGCGGTTCAGGTCAGTGGCCCCGCCACCTACCACTTTTCGGTCGCAAGGGATATGGATCTCCCCTGCCGACATGATCATGCCGTGATGGCCCAGTGACTAAGACCTCGCCGCTCATGCTTGAAGACGTGGCACGTTTTTCACAACGGTGAAGGAAAACATCGTGAGGAAACTGGGCTCATAGTTGTTATAAGTTTTAAATCGCCAATCCGTCTTAAGCGCACGTGGTGATCAATGCTCGTGCCTTCTCTGTTTGAGAAGAAGCCTTTGCCCTGCAGTGGGAAAGCTACAGGCTGGTATTATTATATTATTATCTGTGGTCTAGAGCCACAGCAAATCCTGATACCGTCACCACTCTCTCCAGCCGGAAAATGCTACATATTTCAATATGACGCCGTTATTACCCGAAAGGTTAAGCAGAATTTATAGTAGGTACACCTAAACCCAAGTTATGACATCATTTTTAACGACCACATTGTGGTTGGATTCCAGTGTAAACGGATGCAATCGAATACCAGAACTTTATACGGATCCACTGCCTACCTGACCTTAACAACCTTAGAGGCTATAAAACAAGTGACGTCAAAGCGTTACGAAAGCGATTGGAAAATGTCAACAAGTAAAATTAAAAACCCCCGGCACACTATGAGCTTCCCCTCTTTAGATTTAGCGGCTTCTTTCTGAGCCTTTTGTTCCCTGCCAAGGTCTTGGTGGGTTTTACAGCTCTTTCAGGTTGCCGGTGTTCGCAGCGTGTTGAGCACGATCAGCAATATCATCCACCCACCGCCTTCTATACTCGCATCCTACGATGAATCGCCTTCTGACGGTATGGAGCATTGAGGTCGGCTCGTTCGGCATCATCACGGGTCTCAAGAACTTTGAGGTCGGCTCGTTCGGCTTCATCACGGGTCTCAAGAACATTGAGGTCGGCTTGTTCGGCATCATCACGGGTCTCAAGAACTTTGAGGTCGGCTCGTTCGGCGTCATCACGGGTCTCAAGAGCATTGAGGTCGGCGCGTTCGGCATCATCACGGGTCTCAAAAACATTCAGGTCGGCTCGTTCGGCATCATCACGAGTCTCAAGAACATTTCATAAATTTCGACCATTGCCATCCCTTATGGAATGACACTTGGTCTAGATCCTCAGGAGTTGGCTTACACAATGCGTCTTGACAAGACCGGTGACAGATTCGTAACGACTGTTAAAGATCTTCAAATGACAGCCGGGACCACCAGCTTGACGTGCTTAGCGAGGCACGGAGGAGTTTCGATATGTGTCCGGCCACCCATCCACGGGCCGACCTCGGCAAGCGTTGCTTAACCTTGAAGATCAACCCGTGCGGCTGTTATTACAGCCACGAGCCTTCCTCTATGTATATAAATTCATTTAACTGCGCAATATGCAAAGTATTTAGAACAATTAAGTAAATACTTTGATATCGCTTTGTATGATAAGACCGTTAATTATATGTTCAATTTAACTCCTCGTGTAAGATAGTATGTTTAAATATATTATAAACGGTTCACAAAGACATCAGATTTTAGACTTATATTAACTATAAAGTCGAGGTTTTTCACGATGTTTTCTTTTAGCGATGTACAAGGTAAATTAATATGTAGTAAATAGATTACTTCTAGGCAAGCGTGTTTTACCGTCGCCCAAAATTCGCTTACCATTAGGTGAGATAGTGGTCAAGCGTGAGCCTAAAGAAGGATGAAAATAATGATAAAATACCTATTCATAAAAACGTAAGGAAGGAAGTATTTAATTATAATACAAATTACGTATTTTTAATCAATGTGCGTAAAACACAAGCTTCCGGACAACCAAATTTCCTCCTTATCCTCTTAGTAACAAGATTTATAATTATGGTCGTACGTACTTTCGCCTACGTAGGTACACCCAATTTTCGCCGTTATCCTCTTAGAAATAAGCTTAATAATGGCATATCGGGTACTATTGCCTACGTACTTACCTAACCTACGGGGTAAAACCAAATATAAAAGTTATCAAAAAAAATATTGACGTAGGCACCATTTTTTTCCGTGTAATTGTTAATTAAATTTACTATTATTCCTAATCAAAGTTTTTTTAGGTTTATAACGTGTCAACGTCATACTGATTCCGTTGTGAAAAAGAAGCTGATTAAAAAAAACATAAACCCGACTGGTTAAGAATCGAACTAAAAAGATTTTTAATTCGCTTCTTAACCAGTCGGGGTTTTTGATTTTTATTTTTCTTTTTTTATTTATAACTTTTTATTTCGTTACCATTTTTTTTCGTATTTCTTTTAAACATAAAAGTGTTATGTATTTCTGTAACCACCTCTTAAAACCCTTCATTTTGATACCCCACAAGATCGGTTTGAAAATAAAAAAAATTAAACCAGTATTGCCAAAGCATATAACTCGGCAGCATTTTTTTTTAAATGATCTATTTTGGTACTCCTTTCAGTAAGCTCTCCTTTCATTTGATACCCGTTATTAAGAGAGTGCAAAAAAAAAAATTATCGGCCATTTTGGAAGTCCGCCATATTGGATTTAGAATGATGTCACTTCGATATCCGTACATTGTGAATGCTCAGACAACCGCTAAATCAGTTGGGTATAACTGTTTTAAATTTCAGTTGTAAGATTTGATCCGTAAATACTAACTAACAATGCAAGTTAATTATAAGCATGTATTTTTGAAAACAAGTTTGTTTTGAATTGAAAGGTCACTAAATGTGATATTGTCAATAATTATTACACATCCAATCAGCCCAAACACGATATTGTCTTGTTGAGGAGTTGACATGGCCATCTTCCGGCTCCATTCATGAGACCAGGCTTTCCGATGCGCGAGGCACGAAACGGTGCTGTTTTTGTATGAGATTTACTACTGCGCAGCCATTGTAGCCAACTTCAGAGCGGCCAAGAAGTTTGGCGAGAACTACACGCCAAGTCTCAGCTTAATCGGATACCAAGAAGTGCTTCAAAAATAGATAAGGTACTAGTTGGCGAACACACATACAAAGACAGTACAAAGTATGTAATATTATGTACTTACCAGTCCATCCGCCATCACATCCACGCCGACTCCTCTCATTCTCAGAACAAGGCACTGGCGTCTTAACAGGTCCACATCATTGGTCAGAACAGCTATATGGATTGGTCTGAAAAGACGAACGAATAGATTTATATTTGCTCTAGTACACGTTGACATTGATCCTCAATTTTGGTCCATCCATTGATTGAGGCAAAGGCTCAGCTGGCTGCCAAAAAGTTGGGGATTCTAGGGAGACGGTACTTCTCGCCAGAACAGCTACTTAACTTGTATCAAGCGCAAGTTCGATCATGTATGGAGTACTGTTCTCATATCTGGGACGAATCTGCCAAATACCAGCCGGACGAGCACGGCCTACTGTGACAGCCTTGAGTCACAATTTTTTTTATCAGTTTGGGAGCAAAAACCGTGATAAAATGCTTGGCTCAACCCTACCAAAGAAGCCGAGCTCGTCCGGAAGCTTGATGCACTTGGGTCGATCGAAAAACGGAACAAGAAGCTCATCGGCAATAAGCCAAAGCTCCAAAGCCTACATCGTCATCGAGTTGCCAGCTTGTCGGTTTTTATGGGTTACATTTCGAGAGTGTGCCATGGAATTGCATGTTCTAATTCCGCCTAGCCCGTTCCATCATCGGACTACAAGACGTACGGAGGCGTTGCGGCATCGGTACATGGTGAACATCCCACCCATACGCACTAAACGCTTCGGGAATACTTTCATCATTGTACGCCTTTTATTACGTACGACTTAAACATAACTGTTGAAATATGGGCGTACAAAGTCACCTCTACCTAATCTCCGAGGTACCTACAATCATGATAGCATTTACCTAAAGTTTAGATAAAATATGTAAATCCCAGCGACCGATAGGTCAACAATTGTTGTCATACAAAAAGGTATATGATAATATCAAATGCCACAATTTGATAACAGGCGATATTAAAAACCAGATGAGTGAATTTTAACGAAAACGCACCGAGCCGGTGTAAAAGGCACCTATGTATTACTGAGGTAGGTATTTTTTTGTTATCATTACTCACCATATTTTCGCAGATTTATTTTTATGTTAGTCATTTTATCACGCATGAGATACAAGACCCATGTACCTACAGGGTGGCCAATTTAGACATTTACAACTTTTATTTGCCGCCATATTGTTTTGGCGCCAAATTTGACTGCTGCGTTTGACTTTCCCCTAAATTTTTTGACATTACAATTAGGCTGCTGGTTAATCCGGGATGTTTTGGGCAAACCGCAACCTTCTGAATTTAATGGAAAACTTTTCATATAGAAAAAACGTTAATTCAAGAAATCAAAATACCCGACTGCATAAAAAGCTAACTAAAAAGACGTAAACAAGAAGAAAATCGTGCTGTGCAGTTGGAGGATACATCTGGTTTGGTCAGCCAGCTCGCGAATATGTATTCTCTGTTTTTTATTTATAACTTTTTGGATAGCCTTTTTTTTGTATTACTTTTAAACATATAAGTTTTATATATTTTTGAAATCAACTCTTAAAACCCTTAGTTATTTTAATACCCCACAGGATGTGCTTGACAGAAAAAAAAACATTAGGCTCCCTACAATATGGCGCCCAAAAGCCGCCATTTTAAATGTTTTCAATTTTAATGTAGCCAGTGACAATAGCAAGGTTAAAACGAATGATTGACGTAAGGATCATCAAAATCGGCCTATGCGTTTGGTCTCTAGAACGCCACATAGGAACAAACATACATAGACTGATAAACACATTGCCCTCCTTCGCCAGTCAGGTTAAAACCACGTTAGTTAGTAAGAACATTAACAATATTCTCGAATAGTTATCAACTCATAAATAAAACAATGGGCTTTATCAAAACAATATTAACTCTAAAAACAATACCTAAATAGTTGTATGACAAACTCTTTGGTTTTTCCATCATAATATAAAAATATAGAACAAACTGTATACGTGTACCGATAGGATTGTACCGCTGGATGAGAATTGCCAAGGATAGCAACATTTTTTTTGTATTATTGAAAGGCTCGTGTTTGACCACTATCTCACCTGAATGGTAAGCAACGAGGTGGTCGACGGTAAAGCACGCTTGCCTGGAAGTAACCTATTAATTCTTGACTTAAAGACCCTCAGGTTGAAGCTAACAGGAATCACAATCAAATGCCTAGCCTTTTCCCAACTATATTGGAGTCGGCTTCCGGTCTAACCGGATTCAGCTGAGTACCAGTGTTTTACATTGAGCGACTGCCTATCTGACCTCCACAACCCAGTAACTGGGTAACACGGTACCCCTTGGCAAGACTGGAGTCAGATCTCAAGCTTCTGACTACCCGTAACGACTGTCAAAGATCTTCAAAATGACAGCCGGGACCAACGGCTTAACGTGCTTTCCGAAGCACGGAGGAAACTCGGTATGTTGAAAATGGTCACCTATCCACGGATCGACCTCGTCAAGCGATGCTTAACCTTGAAAATCGACCCGTGCGGCTGTTATTATATAGCCACGATCTCCTCAGCTAACAGGAATCACACTCCGGCAGGGAATTCCACTCCTTAGCTATACGCACAACGTCTGTGCCACGTGATCCTAAACAACGTAGAAAAATATGCAGCCAGCAATGGATTTGTATAAGGCCGATGTTGATGGAAAAGTACTTCAGGATCCGTTGGGCGTCCCACTTCCATCGGACTATGACGGTGAGGGAACAGAGAATGCACCTGTGATTGAACACACACTTGTGTACCACATATCTCCCACGCCTAAGGGGCAACGCAAATAGAAGACGGCGAGACGAAGGTACGGTACAGACACGGCGCAGATACGGTGCAGGCGCGATATCTGCGCAAACAGACGCGGGGACGGTACGGCACAGAGTATTATTATACAAGGTGCTATTTAGTGGAAATAACATTTAATACACCTCCTTTCGGTTTTTTTTCGAATACTAATTCCCTCCTTTTGTATCATTATAATTCCTATGTACAGTCGAGAGCACATCAAGTGTAACATTGCGCTACGAAAGCCGCCACTATTACAAGTGCAATAAAGGCGTGCTCAAGGTCAAACTGTATAGCTTGATGTGCTGTCGACTGTACTTATGTTTGCAATATGTAACCGCTATGTTTGCTATTTAACTACTTTAAAATACGAATAACATCGAAATACATAAATCAAATCATAATAAGTTAAATTACATCGGATTTTCATTAAAATCATGGATTAAGGCTGATTTACATTGATACAGTAGCTGGCGCCAGCTACTGTATCAATGTAAATCAGCCTTTAAATATCCATATGGACGAAAATTTGAACAGTTTAAAATATATCGCTACGTATCTTTGTTCATACTGTATATAATGCGAGACGCCGCTTGCGCCTACATCTGCTGGCGACGTGGCGGGGGGCGAGGAGCGGCGTGCCTGCGCCGTCCGCTTGCCGCCTTCAGTCACGAACAAAAGATAACGCAAGACGCACGTCGCTTCGTATACAGGATGCGTGACGATATTGAGTTTAATATTGAGTTTTGCGAGTTAATTGAGCAATACCCGAATATCTATGACTACACTAAGACAGGGTACAGTAACAAAAATGTGCAAGACAAAATATGGCAAGAAATAGCAATAAAAGTATATCAGGATATTCATATAATGTTTCCATTATTTTATAGTACCTGTGCTCTTCTGCATTTCTCCACACTGGATGTATCCAATACCTTCTTGGTCTTTGCTGTAAATTAATAATCTGTAGCAAAGCCAGTGCATCTTCGTCTGAAGAGGAATACATGTCTTATCCCGTCAATATCACGCTCTATAATGACTTAACTTGCCGTACCGTCCCCGCGTCTGTTTGCGCAGATATCGCGCCTGCACCGTATCTGCGCCGTGTCTGTACCGTACCTTCGTCTCGCCGTCTTCTATTTGCGTTGCCCCTAAGGCAAGTGTCCGCTGAGATTTGCCGCCGAGACCGAAAATCGGTCTGGAGGACTACTTAAACACAAGTAAATCGGATTATAAGGTACAAACTACAGCTACCACGGGGAGATAGCGCAGTTATATGGGACTCCAACCCACTAAAACGCCACGGTGTCCTCCTGTGCCGCTTATGACGGGAACAGGGCACGTGTTAGCACTCGTCCGTGAACCCGCCGCGGCTGTCCGTCAGCGGATCCTCCTCTAAGGAGTACCCCCCATCACCGGCGCACCAGAACACAGCACAGGGGCGCCAGAAGACCCCGCATTAAGAGACATTAAAACAAATATTTAAAAATAAAGGAGGGTAATGCCTGATAGCAATGTAGGTAGTAAGAATGGCTTAGGCTCGTGGGATTCCCGCTAAAAAGACCCCCGGTGTAGTTTCAAGTATTCTGATACTATCTGTAAGTTATTGTTTCTTATCGATACCTTTTTAAGAACAGGTAGGTAATAAAAACCGGCCAAGAGCGTGTCGGACATCGCACATTTAGGCTTCCGTACCAAACCGCAAAAACAAGTTGGTTTTAATCTGATTTATTAATATATTGGTATTTTTTACTAAAAATATATGTAATAATAAACATTATCTACTTTGAAGTTCATAGGTCAATGGGAAGTTAAAAATAACTGACTTTGGTAACTTGTAATTCCATTCTTTTGTTTTCAAATATCTATTGATTTGGAACAAAAATACAGCATTTATCTACTCAACGAGTTCTAAACAACGATACCCCATTCGATGGGATAGGTAAATATATTTTACAATGCATGTCCTCGAAAAGAGCGGTTTTCCAAGCAGCCAAACTGTGCGGAAAGTGTCACTTTTTTCACTAGTGCTTTTTACTTTCCTGTATTTTTTTATTTTTTAACTCCAACGACAGCCCGACGCATAGGGTTTTTATTATTTGAGAAAAGTTTTAAAAATTTGTTATGTACTGATTATCATTCATATAAAAGGTAAAATAAAACTAATACTTTATTTAAGGCGTTTTTAATTACTCTAGATTTAGATTTTGATCAATAAATTAATTTTAAATATTCATTAAATATGTTTGGCAGAACGTATGTTTTGCTCGTGCCTTATTGCGTTACGATGTGACAGCTATTCGCACATGCGCAGTAGATATGCCTGAGGAACTATTAGTTAATCTGTGGATAATATGCTGAACGCGCTTGAATAAGCCCGCCATTTTATTAATTTCATTTTATTAATTTATTTATTTCCTCGCACAATGCATAGTAAAATGTTGTATGATACACGTACGTAAGTGGATTTCCGACTCCTGTCGATTTATCCACTCATCGGAAATCACCTACCTTCCGCACTTGTAGCATAAATAACTATTTGCACACCCCGCCCCTTTTGCAGTATGGGAGCTCCCCTTAAAAACCTTTATAAAAATTTTGTTTGACAATTTGCATGGCTTTGGATTAACAAGTGAAAATTTGAAGGCCTGTAAAACCTTTGTGACAGACGACAGGCGGACAGACAGACAGACACGTGAATAGGGCTTCTTTTGGACACCTCAGGTACGGAACCTTAAAAACTACCTCGTTGGTCTAGTGCTCGTAAGCGCTACTGCGATCATGAGGTACTAGTATCGATTCCCGGGCCGGGCAAAATGTTATTTATTAATTATTTACTAGCTGACCCGGCAAGACTTGTTTTGCCATAAAAACACCAAACATTCATCTACCCTACCCTACCCTATCTAGACTACCCTATGTACCCTACCAAACATTCATCTACCCTACCAAAACTACCTACCCTACCTACTCTACCCTACCAAAACTACCTACCCTACCTACTCTACCCAACCTATCCTGCCCTACCCTACTCCACCTTTCCTACCCTGCTATCCTATGTCCGTCTCCTGATTCTTAGCTACCTCCCCACCAATTTTCAGCCAAATCGATTTAGCCGTTCTTGAGTTATAAATAGTGTAACTAACACGACTTTCTTTTATTGTATATATAGATTAAAAAGATACAAAGACCAATTACCTACTTAATTAAAATGTAAATAGAACATGATGTTACTTTATATAGAGCTTCTAGACATTAGTTCAACGACTTCGATTGACGAAACACTAACTAAATTATATGGATTTGCATGTGATTACATTATTATTAACATTTGTGTCACTACCGGGGTGCCAACTGAAAATAAGCGCTGGGTGTCTGACGCCTATAGTGCTCGCGGAACTAGTTGGCCGCGCCTTAGGTGGCGCGTCATCTCGCGCAGACAAAACGCACATGAGATTGCAAGAGCGAGATGACGCGCCACCTAAGGCGCGGCCAACTAGTTCCGCGCGCACTATAGCAAATGCTGAGTTGGTAACCCTTTCGTTATGGGCGCGTTCGGCCAGCACCACTCTTGAAGCTTTCTGAAGCTATTTTTTTAAGGGTTCTGTACCCGACGGTTCCAAACGGAGCCGTATTATGTGAGTGACAGCCCACTCATGTGTCCATCTGTATGTCAACCAATTTTGTTCCGAAGATTTTTTTTATTTTTTTCATTTGACCTATGAACTTGAAATTTCGTGATAATGTGTATTATTACGTATATTTTACTAAATAATACCAATTTATTGATAAATCAGATTTTTCTTTGGTACGGAACCCAAAATGTGCGAAGTCCGACACACACTTGGCGGGTTTTATTAATATTCTTCTCAGTTACTATGAGATTGTTGTTGTTGTGTCTTTGTCGTATAAAATATATTTTATTCAATTCTATTCCATACATTTTGGATTTAAAAACAATCGTTAACATTATGTTTTATGACGTTAATGTGGCCTTCAACCACAGTGTAATAAAAAAAATATGAGGTCGATGATAAATGTCGGTAATACAAGGGGAATAACCGAAGTATGAGATGAGCGGGCAATTACGCAATGGTGATCAGAACTAGTTTAAAAAAGCGCGGCAAAATGTATCGTTTTTTTTATATATTATACCTGATACTAAATCTACAAGTCCGTGATTAGACCTGTCATACTGTATGGATCAGAATGTTGGGCTGTGAAAAAGATGGATGAAAGGAGATTGCATGTAGCAGAGATGAGAATGTTGAGATGGATGTGCGGCGTGACGAGATTGGAGTGGAAGTGAGAAATGAGTATATTAGAGGCAGTTTGAAAGTGGCGCCAGTGGCATAAAAATTTAAAGGAAACCGTTTGTCCTGGTATCGTTATGTGAATAGGAGGGATGAAACGCATGTTATAGGTGTACCAGAATCTCATGGCATTTTTTATTTTTTTTAAATTGTGATTTTCATATGGCAATGTCAATTGTCACCTGTTGAATCAAAGTACTTGATGTGTCAACCGCTGCTGAAATTTTTTGATATTATCTTGAAAGTTTGTTATTTTTGTGAAAATGTCGAAAAACCCACTTCGATCTCATGCGAGACATATTGTTTTCAATGTGTATCATAAAATAAGGGAAGAAGAAGGCGTAAATCAAACTCAATCTTTGATTTTAAAGTGCGTCGTAGAGTGGACCGGTAAGTTGGACTGACTTGTTTTGATACTTTTAGTTTAATTTATATTTTTCTTACTTAATTCATAAACAAAAACACTTAATTTACGTAATTATACCTTTTGCTACAAGTCTGATCAATCTATATATATAAAAAAAGTTAAATCAAAAAATCAAAAAACCCGACTGCTTCAAAAGCGAACTAAAAAGTCGTGAACAAGGAAAAAATCATGCTGTGCAGTCGGAGGATACATATTCGCGGGCTGGTTGACCAAAATCTGGTATACATACATACATACATAGACTGATAAACACATTACCCTCCTTCGGCAGTCGGGTAAAAATCAATGCCGCTTTTCGTTGTAATCTTATAACTCAAGAATGGGTTCACCTATCCAAATGTTTTCATTAGGTAGGGTAGGTATGGTAGGTAGGGTAGGGTTGTTACGGTAGGTAGGTATGGCTACCTGGCGTTGACGGGAGCGAAGCCGCGGGGGTCAGCTAGTGACTTATATTTTTGTTATCCGACGGAGACTTTAGGATAATCTCAAAATCCCCTATGAGTATTAGACCAGGGTAGAAGCCTTTAAAAATAATAAAAAGTGAAAAAAAATAATAGTAGGATGAAATCCATTGGAAAAGGAGGGAAATATTATAAAAATAAAAGGAAAAATAATTTACGGGCGATCTGAGGTCGGGAAGGGGATGGGGGTGGGTTTTTAAGGGTAAAAAACGGGTTTTCTCGATTTCCGGCAAAACTAAAAGTCTAATCGAAAAAACTCAAATAGCAAAGTTGTAGGTAATAAAAAGATCTAAAACTTTTGTATTTACACTTTTTTCACATAACCTCAAAATTTATGTGAAAAATCCAAAAAACCAAGTTTTTGGTTTTTTATATTTATCTTTTACAAATATTTTTTTTTTAACGAGATTTGGTGAAAACTTACCTTTTTATGTCCCAAATACGCTGTAATTTATTTGATTAAAAATATACCCCCATCCCCTTCCCGACCTCAGATCGCCCGTAAATTATTTTTCCTTTAATTTCATCCTACTATTATTTTTTTTGGTTTTAAAAATTATCGACCCTGGTCTATATAGCTACTATTGAACTGATATTCATCTTCTTATTTTCGTGTCGCGGTACATTTTTAAACGACTTCCAAAAATGGAGGAGGTTCTATGTTCAACTGTATGCTTTTTAGGGTTCCTTAGCCAAATGGCAAAAAAAGGAACCCTTATAGATTCGTCATGTCTGTCTGTCTATCCGTCCGTATGTCACAGCCACTTTTTTCCGAAACTATAAGAACTATGCTGTTGAAACTTTGTAAGTAGATGTATTCTGTGAACCGCATTAAGATTTTCACACAAAAATAGAAAAAAGCTATAAATTTTGGTTGGTTTTGATTTAGTTTTTTTTGTTGGAAGGGTGATTTTGTCGAGAGTGTTCTTAGCTATGTTTGAATAGAATCGGTTCAGCCGTTCAAAAGTTAAGCGCGTTTTACTGTTTGAATCGGGGTGTTTTCACAAGATAAATGTGTCGGGGTTTTTTAAATTTTGAAATTTTACTTTTTAAAATTATTTTTGCGGAAGGGGTATAAGTACTCTCGAGGTGGTCGCATTATCACCAAGTCGGAATCTGATGATGGGATCCCATTGAAATCGAGGGAACTCCTCAAATATTATAGGCAAACAATAGCGATTTTGGTATTTTCATCAACATTGCAAGCATTTGCACTCAGAAACTCATCATTTGGTGAAGTGGAACTGATTATCCTACTTCATCTTAATAATCATTCTTACTATAATATTTTAAATGCGAAAGTATGGATAGATGGATGAATGGATAGGGGCGACCCTAAAGCAAAGAGCTGTGAGAAAAACGAAAAAAAAACTGATTCAAGAATCGAACCTGCTCAGCAATAGTGCTTACAATCACTAGACCAACAAAGCTAACGAGTGAAGCGAGGATTAGGTTTTGAACGCAATAGGTAATATCTAAAAGTATTAAGATAAATGTATATCATTCTTAATAAATAATCTTATCTATTGTCAACAAAGGTGAAAAGTTGATTTAATAAACTGTATAATATTCACAGCGGATCTTTGTGTCTCTGAAGTTGGCTCTGTCAACTATTGCACACAAAACAGAGATAGGATGATGTGACCAATGTATGCAAGTGAAAGAGACAGTTATACAATGCTATTTACACTTTCAATATTGACACAAAAATAGCTACAGACACAATGATCCGTTGTGAGTATTATAAAGGTTATAATAATACCAGCTTGTAACTGTCCCACTGCAGGGCAAAGGCCTCTTCTCATACAGAGAAGGCACAAGTATGATCACCACGCTTTCCTCCTGACAATTTGGTAATTTCTAACTTACAAAAAAATATAAAAAAATTACAAAAAACCCAACTGCTTAAAAAGCCAACTAAAAAGACGTAAACAAGAAGAAAATCATGCTGTGCAGTCGGAGGATACATATGCGTGAGCTGGTTGAACAAAACCAGATGTATCCTCCAGATGTATTATTTTTAAATATATTTTTTATTTACAACTTTTTAGTATTTTTTTTTTAGATTTAGGTAGGTACATTTAAAAATATAAGTACCTATTATATATTTTTGTAATCACCCCTTAAAACCCTTCATTTTGATATCCCACACGATGGGTAGAAAGAAAAAAAAAATTGGGCCCCCACAATATGGCGCCCAAAAGCCGCGATTTTTCTATTTTGCAATTTTAATGTAGCCAGTGACACTCGCAGGGTTAAGACGAATCGATTGACGTAAGAATCATCAAAATCGGCCGACGCGTTTGGTCTCTAGAATACCATATAGGAACAAACATACATCCATACTTACATACATACATACATAGTTACAAACATACATAAAAACTTTAAATCCAGATTCCTGCACGATTTTTTCCTTAACCAAGGTCAGCAATGACCAAGATACTCTTAGAAAGTACATATGAATTGGCAAAGTCACATTGGTACTTGATTTGAACCCAAACCTCAAGCACGAGATCCAAGGTCCAAGCCACTGGGACACCATGACACCAGGGTATTCTTTCCATTTTGAAATTATGCATATTGAGTTAAATATTTGACAATTTGTAAGACTAACAATTGACGAATAAACGCGAGCATATAGTTGAGTTAACTATGAATCAAACTAGGGGTAGAAGTTAGGTATAAATCCAGACTGAGCTGCTGTAGAAAAATTCAAACTTAATTCTAGCTAGGATTACAACAAAAAGTAAGATATAACAGTCTACTTAAGGACAGTTCCTAACAAAAAATCAAAATCTGTATTCCACGAAGGTTTGCGCAGAGGTTTATTACATCCACAGATCACCAGTTATGTTTAAGTCCCGGAGTCTTTTGCCATCAACAAAGACCTGTTCCGTCTCACTTCCTGGCAAAGCCTCCCGCCTTTTCTTGACCTAAATTGCTTATTATCTAAATTAAATAAAACACAATCAGATATAACATAAATAATGGAAGAAATACTTACAAATGATCATCAGCGTCCCTGTTCATACAATTTTTTAAGTCGTTAAATCCCTGACGAAGAAGCATCTTGATTCTTTGCTCTGGCGGTGTCCTATGTAACGCATCTTGCATACCAAATGGTAACTTCTCATTTGTAGGACTCAAACCTTCCGGAGAACCCAGGTCCCGAAACGGATCATTCGCTTCAATTTCACGTTCATTCACTTTATCACTAATATCCCTCGTATATTTGTCCACGTTTGTTAGTATAATTTGCGGATCATTTAATATTATGTCTGGAATTGTTCTCTTGGATAGAGAAGAAAAAATACTGTTGTTAGAGTCTTCATCAAACACTGAAACAAGTACGGGTAACGAGGTATCTGATGAAACTGATTCCGGTTGTGTGACACTTTCTTCTTTAAAATTATTGAAATTATCTGGGGATATCACTATTCTTCTCGGTTGTTTGACTTCAGGTGTGTCCTTCACTACATACGGGGCTAACTGCTGTCTCCTATTCCGTCTCTTGGGTTGATGGGCTTTTTTCACAGGCTCCATGCTTGTAAAGCTTTTCTCCAACCAAGATTCTGTTGTTTGACAAGCCATGTCTGCTAAATTTCTTAACGCGCTAAAACTCATCGTGTTAGTTTCTGTCTGGCAAGATACACTTTTATTTCTATTCGGAACTGTTAAAATCGCGTTGATTCCACGAACTTTTAATTCATTATTGATCACAGAACACAATGAACCAAAAAGAATATCGTAATTCTTCTGACCAATTAGGCTGGTTATTTCATCCGAGGTCTTCTCGAAGAGATGTCCCGAATGACTCTGGCATTTAGCGATGGTTACGCTAGAGTTTGTCGAAGCGTACTGGCGATGTACAATAGTCATTTTGCGGACTTCCCCTGCGGTAAAATCACCTGGTGTCGATGTGTAAATAATATCCTCTTTTAGCGTACTCGGTAACGATTTCACAATTTTTATATTCCCAGGTTTCTTTAATATATTTCTATTCAATATTAGAGGGAGTTTATTCACTTTGATTGGCTTGAGCTCTTCCGTAGACATTTTGAACGGTTTTATTTACACTTTTACACTAGATTTGATGCGTCACTGTTTATTGACGTAGTCAGCGGATTGTGAAGCCTGTGAATCCTAATTGCGTGATAAAAACATGTTTCTCTAATAAATAATACAAGACCATGTCGGGGTATCCCCCCGTGATCTGACTGACATTCTGACATTCATTCATTACGAAATTAAACACGAGTTTGTTTGGTAATGGTTATAAGGCCCGTTTACACTGTACGATTTCAACCATAGACTATGAAGTCTACTTGCGATACAAAGCAATTTAAAAAAATAATGGTCTTATCAAACTAAGATAAGAAATGACCGTAAATTTCGGGTCTTATAATAACCTATCTTTGCTAGATAAGACTTATATAAATTTGGGCCGAAATGCAATCTGGATCACAGAGCAGTGGAGTAGATAGGGGGGCGGGCCTCCAACTGTAAAAAAATAACATCTAGTATACTGCTTAACCTAGAGTAACTTAATTTACTCTTAATCTGCAGTTGCTATACACAACTTGCACTTTCATCAGTGACGTAGGACCTAAAGTGTAAAGTGGTGTAATGCACCAGAGCCCTGAGAGTTAGGAGGCCCGCACAACTTCGGCAAAAATGTTATTCATGTCATGTCATCGCCGCACCGGGCCCAGAGAGCTCCAGCCTAGGAACAAGAGGGGTTGATCATAATGTATTTTTTTTAATTTCGTTTATATGCAAAAATATAATAAAACGAAATTTACTTGAAAGTTTACTTGTGCTTTGCTTAGTGACAGTGACTGTTATATGATAAATAAGTACCTTTATGTTAGGTAAGTGTCTGGCCATAATATAGTTCGCCACATGAAGGTGGATTTGTCGGTGGTCTTAACTGTGTTTACTTCTGATGCAGGTAAAGAAGGCCAGACCACGGTGCTAAAGTTTGAAGTTTCCTTAGTGGGGTGGGGCCAGATTGACCAGATGGGCTCGAGCCAATATCATTGCTAACATTAACTTGAATTCACAATTATTTTATCATAACATTAAATAAAAATTCTCCTATAAGATAACCTAATAATATAAACTTTTATTATTTTTTGATGCTCTTTAAACTGTGATTTATCTGTTATCGGATATTAGGTCACAGCCATAGACAACAATAATCCGAAGGTCACAAAAATCGTGCGGTGTAAAAGGTCTTTTAGAACTTTTCCACGAGGCATTCCCCTAACGGCCTCTTGGCGGTAGTACAGTGTTGCCAAATAACTGTTTTCGAAAAAAAAAAGCTTTTGCTATTTTTAGGACGTGGCTATTTTTGTTTTTGTTAGCCCGATTATTTTTAGAGAATTTATATGTTATTATTATGTTTTATGCCCCAAGATACAGACACTACTTATTTTGGTCAAATAAAAGTCACTAATAGTTGCAGACTGCCATTGCGTTAAGCTAATTAAAACGTAATATTTGTAACAATGGTTCAATGAAGACGGTGATTCTCGTTTATATACTTTCAAAAAAATATGCCGGCTTTTTCAGTGTTTACTTTGGTTTGCCAGACTAATCTTCATCATGTTAACTTCGTCCAAATTAGACAAAAACTTCGGTTTCCCTGAAGCGGTCACTAAAACGCACCCAGGCTACGCATGCTAGGTTACATCGGGCCCATGACGGGCCCATATAGTACCTTACTCTGATATATCTCACAGCGATAGTGTACTAAAGGTTTTGTGCTAGTTCTTACTATCCAAGGAGAGTGGAGTGAATTCCATAAGTATAGCGGTGACGCTACCACATTGTGATGCATATCCACGTCCGCTTTTAGAATACTCCCTGAGACTGCAAATCTCGCGATTGTGGTGGATTTAAAAAGCCTAGGTTACCACACTTCCGCGATTATACAGTCTCATCACCGATGACCGTGGGTAATGCATTCGATAGTTATGCTTTAAGCAGGGTATGGACCGGCCAATCCAGGGTTTAAGCTCTGTTCGGGTCCATTTGAGTTAGCCAAAAAAATAAATCAGTAACAGCATTACGCAACCGTCCAAGGCGTGCTTTGTTTCCGCTCGATATATTACCTTCTTCAGGCACCGAAGAAGCGATGCCTCCAACGATTGCTTTAAGTCAGTAACATTGATACCTAACGCTTCCGACATACCTAAATATTTAAACGTTTCGGTTAGAGATGGGGATCTTAGTTTCAAGTAAACCTAGGGTTGTGGTCCCCCTCACTCCCCTTTCCGGTGGGTTCCCGCATAGTCGAGGCGGGGTTCAGTATCATTGGCTTGGTCACCCACGGTGAAGCAAAGAGGAATCCAAGGAGGGGCCGCTCGTCAGAGTTTTTGCCGATCAAGTCGACGTCGAAGGTTGCGGTGCCGCTTGGTAACAGAGGCAACATAGCAACTGAAGTGCGCCATGATGTCGTATGGAGCGCCCCATACGATATCACGGCTGAGGGTCCGTGACGGTCAAAAAGCCGTATTCCAACCCTAAGACGACCCACTTACCAAAACTTTGTTTCTTTTCGATAGGTTATGCGTAGTTTATAACGTAATGCATCATGTGATAAAATACCATAGTAGGTCGTGGTTGAATCCTGCCGATAAACAGTGAGCCATCCAGCTAGTCAAAGACTGTTGGAGATGCGCAAGTCCAGGTGGGTCGATACATGATGTATCTTGGCCTAACCCTAAGGGTCGGTGGGGCTTCGAAGAGCACTTCAAGCGCCTGGTCCACCTTTTTGAAAAAGCAGTGGGTGCTTGGCATAGACTGCTGCCCAAACTCGGGGGATATCGGAAAGAAGTTCGCCGCCTCAACGCGGGTGTCGTGTGATTGATGGTCCTTTATGTTCAAGCAGACTATCAGGTGTCCGACGCTGCAGGACTACAATGCACGAGGTTACCGAACGGTATCCGGCGGCAACTCTCCTGGCACGCTTTCCTCCGCTGGATATTCTGGTGGACATGGACGCGAAGGCTTATAACCAAATTCGCTCCATCCGCCAGAATGGTGAAAGCGTGCCAGGAGTCGCTTTAGTAAGGCTGAAGCGGCAGGAACAGTGATACGCGCTCGAGCGGTGGCGCGAACGGTGGCGTGAGTGGCTACAATAGCCACAATTTTCGCGCAAGCGCGTTGTCGAAACCGTCCTGCCGCACTTCCAAGCCTAGCTGAAAAGAAAGCAGTGTTTCTCATACAGGCTCAATCATGTACTGACCGGGCACGGTTGCTTGGGTGAGTGCCTGCATAGGATTTGGCGAGAGACCATGGCAATTGCCATCACTACAAAGGCGACAATGACTCTGCACAGCACACGCTCGAGGAATGCCCTGCGTGGGCCTTTGAGTGGCAGATCTAGGTGACCAGGATCAGCTGAGACTTGTCTCTGCCAGCTGTTGTGAGGGCCATGCTGGCAGAGACAGAAAACTGGAGGGAAATGGCCTTCTTCTGTGAGACTGTAATGGTCAGAAGGAGACCGCCGAGCGGGACCGCGATAGAGCCAATCCCGCTCGGACAAGAAGGTGTAGGGGAGCCAACCGCTTCAATGCCTAAAACGCCTAAACACCGCCTGCATCAAAAGTAGGCGAGACGCCAGAGTTACGGGTGTTCAGATTGGGGACTCTATCCACCCACCAAATGAGTCCAGGAAAGGTAGCACGTGATCACGGTCGCACAGTGATCACGTGCTACCGTGCACAGCGAGGCTCAGAGGAGGCCCAGGGATGTAAACTAACCAGCGTTTTACAGAGGGGGCTCCAGGGTGGTCTTTTGGGAGGTCACGGGGTTGTACGTGCTGATGGTGATCACCGGGGTTGTTTTAGTCACTAATGCCACTTTTAGACTTTCCCTTATATACATTTCTTATTCTATCCATTCGCAAAACGAGCAACAATTCTTAATCAAATTTAATATTGGACGAATTAGTGGCGAGACAATATTAATAAGCATTTGTTCTAATATTCTTTAATTTTAGACCATTTTGGGACATTACGGCCCTTTTTAAGTTTGGTAGGATTGGCAACACCGCATGTGCGTTCAGAATACGTAATCGGTTAAAAACAATATTATTAGCACCTCTATCTACCTTTTATAAATTAACCTTATCTATTTTATTTAAACCTATGTAAAGAAATAGTTATTTTAAGAATAAATATTATTATTATTTAGGTACGGGGCTTTTTTTTTTATAGATTTTTGTTTTTAAAATTATTATTTTTTCGAAAGAATGTGGTAAAAAAACTTTGTTTTTGAGTTAACATAACCTATTTTAATTGACATTTGACAACCACTGGCACTGACAAATAGTGACAACAAAATATTTGTACGATTTCTTTTGCGACAATTATTCTTTATTTAACCCGATTGATGAGTATTGAATAATAATCGTATTATGATAGTGAGATATTATGATCTTCTATCTATTACATTTAGGTAATACAGTTCGAAATTCAATGTAAACTACAAATGGAATTAGCACGAAACTGAAGGCGGAAATGATGTTTTCTTACAAAACTGGCATATTCCCTTGTTTATTTAATAAAGGTGCTCTTAATGTTGTACCTAGTATAAGCAAATAAATGAAACTTGCGATCAAAATGATGGAAATGGCACTTTGTCACTTTACAAGTAAAATTTATATGAAATAAAAAGTGTTCATTTCTTTTTAGTCCTATGTATTTTGCGCAACACTGATAAATTTTGCGTAGTACGGTAGTCAATATAAGTAGCGGAATAGATTCCCTAAAGATATCATACAAGAACTTAGAACAAAAAAAAACTGAGTATTCACCACCATCACAAACTATTCTTAATCACTGATAAAATCAACACTGATATGAATTAGAACTTTCTTATTTCCATTAAAACAACAAAATCATACATACTTGTGCAATAATAACACTGTAATAAAATTATGCTGAGCGCTATGTGAGTTAGTTTGGGTAGCCGATAGCGTTTCTACGTCAAACAAAAATAAAACATCAGGGGAATTCCCTTCATAGACATAGATTAAGAGTTTTAAAAAGATTAACTAGACCATAGATCTTTGTTGATTAAAAATAGTTATAGAATAGCTAGATAAAAACTCTTTTAAAATTCATAATGAATATGTTACAAAAGCAGATGACAACAGTTGGATATTTATAAGGAGAAGACATGCTGTGCCAACAACTAATAAACTTGAACTTGAAGAGAGGCATGACAATGTTGCACTTTAAAAGAACATAATATTTCAATTTTAACTATGAACTATAAAATATTTCCAGAAAAAAAACATTTGATAGAACTTTTTTAGCTTACCATGCATTATCATCCAAACAAAATGTATATGCATAATTTCAACTCAATTAGTTGGAGATATAGGCCCACCCATAATAACAAGGCAACTACTAAATAAAAGCCTTAAAAAATACCTACCTACATTTCTTTTATGATCATTGAACAAATAAGTAGCTTTAGGAAAAGAAAAAGAACCAAAAGAAGTATGTAAGGATCGTAGCAGGTGGCGTTCTGTAGTTTCTGCCTACCCACATGGGATAAAGGCGTGAGTTTATGTATGTAAGTAGCTTTGTTAAGAGTTATAATTTTACCCTCACACTTAATTCACAAAAATGTCTTAATAAGGGGTATTGTGGTTCCTTCAGTTCCTTGACAACCAAGTTACTGGCTCACACAACCTCTTCAGGTAGGCAGAAGTCAGGTGACATAGATACTAGACCCTAAGGATAGGAATAGGATAATAATTATAGGATATATTGATTGATATTGCTCTATATGTTGAAATCCAGAAAAAATGGGCAAACCAGAGATGAATAGAATATACTTTATGTTGCCTACCAAAAAGATACAAATTACTTAAAAAAAAATTGGCATTTTTTTTTCATTTGTAACGGACAGAGATAGCAGGTGATAAAGTTGGCTGGATTGATATGGGGGTGTCCTTTGCCCAGCTTGTCCCACAGCTGGGCAAAGGTAATAAAAAAAAATTACTGGCAATTAAGAATCAGGAAGTGAAACTAGATCTGGGCTCTTAGATAAAGTCTGGGCTACATCTGTTATTCAGTATCTTAGAATTTCTATTCATTGCCAATGCAATCATATCTAACTTAATTATATTTAACTTAACTATATTTTCAAAGTTGATATTTATTATAGGGACCATTTGTTGACTATTCTCAAATTTTGTCTAACCAGTATGTAGCCACCTGGACAGCTCTGTCATTTGCCACGTTCAGATCCTGAAGGGGGATGGGCACGAAGGGCAGACAAGAAGGCACTGTGTTTGAGATGGGTCTATGAGACTCGATTTGGCCAGATTTTTATACCAACACTCCTCCTCCACTGCGGCCCCACCGCATCCGCCATCAGACGGTGGCGACCCCGTCCAGGCCGCGGAAGATAGGAAGAGCGGCGCTCCGCAATACCTGCACTCCTCTCCCACCGTGGCCTCCATCCTTCAGCTGCGATATCGCGGCCCGCCTCAGTTGTGATGTCGTCGCCCAGGCAGTACCGCAACCTACATGTTGGCCGCTACGTCGTCGGCTTATCGGCCAAAGCCCTGACGAGCGGCCCCTTCTCGGGTTCCTCTTCGCTTCACCGTGGATGACCAAGCCACGGTTACTGATCCCCCCTCCTCGACAATGCGGGCACCCACCGGGGGGGACAGTGCGACAACCTGGACCCGCAATCGGTTTAGGGATTTCCAGATTGGCCACTGCAGATCGTGCCCAGGGGGCAGGTGTTCTGCCGGAGTGATGAAATATGGAGGGGCAGGATGTGGCCATTTGTTCTAAACATGACGAGCAAAGTTGATGGTCGAAATGCCAAAATATTAGGGATTGATCACGTGACATTTCAATGGCGCTTGACATTCCCATACTTTTTTGACATTTTTCCAATCGCTATAGCGTCGCTTTCGTTGATAGAACGTCACTTGTCTTGAGCCTCAGGCAACATGTAGATAGGTCAGGCAGTCGCACAATATTTAAAACTGCTACGTTGGTCGCAAGTGTTACTGCCGAGCCTGGAACCCTGGGTTCGATTCCCAGCAGCCTTAATGCGTAAGTGAATTCGGCAAGGCAAAGGGTTTTGACCCCATCAATCGACCAATCACATAGACGGAAATCCACATCGCCGCATTGCGTCTTTCATCTCGCATGTTGTTTGTCGATGTCTGTAGACAGATTGGATCCGATTTTGTCAAATTGGATCCAATCTGTTCCGATAACCTCTTCCGATTTCCTACAAATTGGATAGTGTAATAAAGAACTGGTTAGACTAGAAGCCATATAGTCCTCAGCCGAAAGACGTCCACGTGCTGAATATAGGCCTCCCCAAGTGCCGCCATATTAATCGATCCCGTGCGTCTTGCATCCAGCGAATATCCGCAACCTTCACCAGGTCATTGGTCCACCTAATGGGAGGCCTTCCAACGCATCGTCTGCCGCTTTTCGGCCCAAACCGTTCTGCGAGCAATGTTGCCTATCTACTGCCACCTAAGTTTGGCAACTTATCGGCCTTATATGTCGGTAATCGATAACCCTGGTTTTGGTTCACCTGTGGATGTCTTCATTTCTGAATCGATCACATACGGAACCGAAACTTGGGTCTCTCCCAATGGGCCTCATCAGAAGTCGTAAAATCACCCAAAGGGCAATAGAGAGGGCTATGCTCGGCGAGATATAGTTCTTGCTAAACTTGTTGGACGCCCTGAAGTTGGCAAAAATGGCTGCGCAGTATCTACAGTAATAAATCTCATACAAAAACTTAAAACAGCACCATTTCGTGCCTTGCACCCAGAAGTTTGGCGAGCACTATACGTAGATAGTATTTCGTAACCTCGGCGTTAAATTACGCTGAGCATGTACATTGTACTCTATACTTAACCGTAACAAGAGAAAGTGTTTATCTTTCGGTGATTCCCCTCGACTTTTACAATGTTATACTTACGAACCCAGTGAACTTTTCACGCCTACTAACATTAAATAAACTCTGTTTGTTTGGGTGTTTGTTAGTCAGTTAATCATGCTTCAACGGATTTCGATGAAATTGGTATACGAGTAGCTCCTTGTCATCGGTCCACCGGTCATAACCTGGGCCGGTGGACCGATGACAAGGAGCTATCAGATCTGAGAAATTGCCTAAGAGTAAGTGTTGGTGAATTTGAAGAGCCATTAAGTATATTAGCTGCCATAGATATAATATATTACGAAAGTTATTTTTGCACTTTTTACCCGACTGGTTAGTGTTTTGGTTTAGAAGTCAGTTTTTTTTTTGTGAAAAATGCTAGATACTACAACGGCTACAGCAATATTGTGTGGCTTTGATAACGTGGGTGTCATTATAGCGGGCGTACAATACTTGTGATGGTCACTTCCCAACTGAGTTTGGGACGGGTCAAACAAATCGACCAGCTAGTGTAATAAGCGGCTGCCTAATTAGGGGCCACGCCCACCCTTGCTACAGGACCCTGAATACCGTGTAATACCCGTTTTACTACTGCACAACCATTGTAGGCAACTTCAGGGCGGCCAAGAAGTTTGGCGAGAACTGTACCTACGGTAAGTAAAGCAGTGGATGTATTTCGGCTGAAATGATGATTATGAAATAAATAAACCAGCCAAGTGCGAGTCGGACTCGCGCACGAAGGGTTCCGTACTTGGTAAATTGCGGTTTACGATTTATGACGTATTAAAAAAAAACTACTTACTAGATCTCGTTCAAACCAATTTTCGGTGGTAGTTTACATGGTAATGTACATCATATATTTTTCTTAGTTTTATCATTCTCTTATTTTAGAAGTTACGGGGGGGGGGACACACATTTTACCACTTTGGAAGTGTCTCTCGCGAAAACTATTCAGTTTAGAAAAAAAATATATTAGAAACCTCAATATCATTTTTGAAGACCTATCCATAGATACCCCACACGTATGGGTTTGATGTTTTTTTTTTTTTTTTAGTTTCTGTTTCAAGTATGGGGTCCCCCAAAATTGATTGTTTTTTTCTATTTTAGAGTGAAAATCTTAATGCGGTTCACAGAATACATCTACTTACCAAGTTTCAACAGCATAGTTCTTATAGTTTCGGAAAAAAGTGGCTGTGACATACGGACGGACAGACAGACAGACATGACGAATCTATAAGGGTTCCGTTTTTTGCCATTTGGCTACGGAACCCTAAAAAATGATGTTTTAATTAACTATAAATAAATAAATGACCGAATGGTGTTGCCGTGGCTGAATTCTGAAATCTGGGCCACAGACAATTTTTATATTTGACATCGACACGCTAAGAAGAAGAGATGATGATATATTTTTGACCAGGTACCTAGGTATTACCACAGAATAAATAATAGTACAAGTATTATGTCCCCATGGGATAATTTCTAACACACACGCGAGCGTAACCGTTGGCAAAAACTAGTTTGTAATAATTGATATTCTACATTTGTATAATACAAGGGTTTTGTAGGTACACACCACATCATCAGCCTATTAATGGTCCCACTGCTGGGACACAGGCCTCCTCTCTGTGAGAGAGAATGGGCCGTAATCCACCACGCGGCCCCAGTGCGGGTTGGTGGATGTCACATGGTTTCCTCACGATGTATTCCTTCACCGTTTTGAGAGCAGTGGTGAAGAAATAATTTACACAATGTAAAGCGCCTGCCTGGTCTCGAACCCACGACCTACAACATGTAAGTCGCGACCGATACTACTGGGCCACCACTGCTCTTGTATCAATGTTTGTAATAAATAAATTAAAAAAAAACCCCGACATAAAAACCTCTAAAAAGCTAATCGGGGTCCGGGGAACCGTTAAGTAGGTACTAAATTAAAATAACCTGCGGTAAACGTCGCCGGTTCCAGGACGCAAATACGCAAATATACTTTTTAAACTACAATATAATACCTAGTAGTAGATACGCTTGAATCGACAATCTATCAATACTCGTACACGTAATTGTGACATGAAAACTTGCGAAAAAACCCAGATTCAAAGAGTAGAATTACTTTTGAACCGTTGAACCGAAACAACAAACATAGCTAAAAACACTCTCGACAAAGTCACCATTCAAACAAAAAAAAAAAACAAATCAAAATTGGTTCATCAGTTTAGGAGCTATGATGCCACAGATACACATACTCACATAAAAACAGCAACACACGTCAAACTTAAAACACTTCTTTTTTTCCGTCGGGGGTTAACAACTGACTAATATATTGTTAAGAGGAAGACATATTTTTAGGAAATTCCCAAAAATACACAGATGAACTCTTGGGTAAAGTTTATCGGTTGTTTTAATATCTACTAATGACTTGTCATGTATGGGTTGGCTAAAAAAATAACGTCATCCCTGTTTTCCGCGAAGCGGTAGGCAGCAGAGTAGGTGCCTACAATTAATCAGTATAACAGTACATCATATTTGCTATAAAACTTTTTTGTAATTTATTTACCTTACCTACTTCAAAACGTAATAGTTTGCAATATGGACTAGGTGATTTACCGGTTGAATTGCGGAAATTACCGAAACAATAAAATAGCTATATTGTCTCGCGCAGATCCACGTTTCAGGCACTCAAGGGGTTGATAACTTAGTTTAAAAAATTGTTACCGGTTAAACCCGATTTCAGGCTAGACTAAGTAATTTGTCCTTTTTTTTTTTTTTTTTTTTGATAACGCTGGAAAAAAATGCATTACGCATACCCGCCCATCGGGGGAATGGACGGGCTATGTGGGACTCCCCGGGCAAGCCCGGTATACCCACTAAAATAAACCAGCGCACTCCCGCATCGTCTGTGTGGAGGAGGACTGGGAAACCGGCACAGCCTTTACGCCCAGTCCTCCGCCGACGATTGCCCACCGCAATGGTAGGCCCCGCACGCCCCTCCCTCAGTGGAGGGGCCCGGGAATGACCGTGAGTGATCGGCCATTCCCGCCCGACGAGGGTGGTGATTGTGCAATGCAGACGACAGGCGCCCCCGCACCTGCCGCCCGCTAATCACCACCAGGGGGTGGGCGCAGGCGATCGTACAACCGCCCTCTCCCACCCCCACCGCTGCCGCCTTTTGCGACATGGCGTCCTCGCAAAAGGAGGCAACCGCCACGCAGGCCTCCCCGCTCCCCAGCATGGATTTACCACACCGGGAAGCGAGACGACCTGCCAAACACCTCCTCAGGGCATGGCGCAGCTACGCCCCCGCTGGGCACACCTAGACGGTGTGCCGCGCCATGCTCCTCACCGCGCTGGACCTTAACGGTCCCCTCCTATGCGGCATCTGGCCAGAATCCGCGAAGGCCAGACGCCGCCCTCCGCGTGTGCGGCGAAGCGTCGAGACCGACGCTCCGCCGCCTCCTCCCACCATTGACTTGTCCCTGCCGACCATCCCACGTCAAAGGAGGGTCGGCAACGACAAGTCACAACCTCCTCTTGGGCCCACCTCCCGCCCCCGAGCCGCAGCCACCCCCACCCGCAGGAGAGATTCCGAGCTGCAGAGCCAGGTGCAGAGCGGGCAAAGCCCGGATGCAGAGCCGGGCAAAGCAGGGTGCAGAGCTGGTCAGTGCACTCGGTGAGCTCAAACCGCACGAGCGCCGAGTGCAAAGCCAGGTGCAGAGCGGGCAGAGCCGGTCACTGCAGAGCCGGGCAGTGCAGGGTGCAGAGCTGGGGTGCCCCGGGCGTTCCCCCCCGCAGGGGAAGGCGGCCCGCCCAGAGGCCAGGAAGTAAGCCCCACCGCTGACCTACCGCTACCTACCCAGCCTACCCCTGTGTCGCGTCTGGAGTGTCCCCTGCTAATCAGGGGAACACCCAGAGCGACGAGTCCCCCCCCTCCCTCCCCGTCAGGTATTCGCCACCGCCAACAAGAACCCACGAATGGGAAGTTATTGACGGTGCCCAGGGTGCACCAGCCCAGCGGGTTGCTCTTCCCCCCGGACGTATCCGAAAGAGACCAGCAACCAACTAGGCCAACGTGGAGGTTACCTGACCCGCACCCCAAGTAATTTGTCCTAGGCTAACCTGCATCCTAATTGCGTAGCAAAAAGTATTTTTCTTTGGTACTTAATTACCTACTGCAAATAGCCCCAAATAAAGCCCTAATAAGTGAATTCGGCAAGGCAACGTTGACTTCATGAAAGAAATAGGGTCAAAACCTTTGCCTTACCGAATCTTACGCAATGAGGCTGCCGCTTTGTCCTATGCGTGTCAGGACATACTAGTTTAGCCTAGGACAATCTAGTTTTGCCTAAATACTTCAAGCTTACTTAATTAAGCTTAACATCGTGGAGGTAACCTGCAGCCTTATTGCGTAATGAATTCAGCAAGGCAAAGGGTATGAAAAATAAACCAATCACATGCGAGATGAAAGACGCGATGTGGATTTCCGCCTATGTGATTGGTCGATTTTTCATACACTTTGCCCGTTGCCTTGCCGAATTCATTACGCAAAAAGGCTGCTGGACTTATATAGCTAATTAATGTACCTTATTTTGAAAAAGCCAAAACAGAGGCCTGTGGGGTTCTCACATCCTCACACGAAAAGAAGAAGAACCTAATCAAGCGTACCTTCAGAAGAGCTCATTGACGATAAACAAATTCTCTTGAAACAAATTCAAACTTCGGGTCTCAGCTGTTCAGAATTTCCTAAATTTCGGCTGAAAGATGCTCTCTACTGGACATAGGCCACCCTAAGCGTCGCCACATTGATCGATCCTATGCTGTTCGGATCTAGCAGTCTCCCGCGGCCCTCAACAAGTCATCAATCCACTTTGTTGAAGGTCTACCTTTTTACCCATACGCACTAAACGTTTTGGAAATACTTTCATTATGCGTACAGCTAAGGAGTGGAATTCCCTGCCGGAGTCTGTGTTTCCCGATAGCTACAATCTAGGAGTCTTAAAGTCAAGAGTGAATAGGTTACTTCTAGGCAAGCGTGCTTCACCGTCGACCACATCATCGCTTACCATCAGGTGAGATAGTGGTCAAGCGCGAGCCTATAATATATATATTTTTTTTTTTTTTTTTTAATTCATGTATCTGCGATCAGTGCCTAGCACTATTAGCAAATTTGGTGAGCGCGTTATGTCGGTTAGAGTGCGTCCCCCAGTGAGGGCGTCTCCTCATCGTCTATCTTTAGATTATTTTGTCTATATGATGTCCTTCCGCTTGAGGCGCTTTATGTAGCTACGTATCGTAAGCTGTGTTGCCAATGCATTGGGGTGTTTCATTAGCTTCTCCCGGTATTTTAGGCTGATGTTTTGGATTTCGTCCTTTATTGTGGGCATATTCAGATGGTCATGAATTTCCTGGTTTGTGATGTACCATGGTACGTTGCTAATTGTTCGCAGTATTATGTTTTGCATTCTCTGTAAGCATGAGACGGTTGAATTGCTGGCGCTACCCCAGAGTTGGACGCCGTACATCCATACTGGTTTCAGGATTACTTTATAGATGAGTAGCTTGTTATCCATCGACAATTTGCTGTTACGACCCAGAAGCCAAAGTAGTTGCTTGAAGCGAATGTTAAGTTCATCTCTCTTTTTTTTCACATGTTGGTTCCATGTCAAGCGCCGATCGAGATGCAGTCCAAGATATCGGACACTGTTCTGTTGTGGTAGGGTGGTATCTTCCAGTTGGACAGGCGGGCAGTTGCCTTTTCGAAGAGAGAAGGTAACATGGACAGATTTTGAAGCATTTGCTTTGATACGCCAGTCCTGTAGCCACTTAGTTGTTTTATTTAGTGCATTCTGTAGGAACTTTGAAGCCGTGTCCGGATCTTTGTCGCTAGCAAGGATGGCGGTATCGTCGGCGAACGTTGCGATTGTGGTCTTATCTGCTTCAGGTAGGTCAGCTGTGTATATGGTATACAGCAGAGGACCCAATACAGAGCCCTGAGGAACACCAGCGCGTATCTCTGCAAATTTAGACATTTGATCTCCTTCCTTAACCTGGAACTGTCGTTCTGTTAGGTATGAAGCCAGAATTTGATGATAGCTGTGTGGGAGGTAACTTTTAATTTTGCAGAGGAGGCCTTCATGCCACACTCTGTCGAAAGCTTGCTGGATATCCAAGAATACAGCAGAGCAGTACTCTTTTTCTTCAAGAGTTTTTCTAACTCTTTCGTATACTCTATGGACCTTCTCCACTGTGGAGTGCTGCTGCCTAAATCCAAATTGATGAGCCGGTATGACGTGATTTTCTTCCAGGAAGGGAAGTATTCTGCGTAGTAAAAGCTTTTCGAAGATCTTTGACAGTATTGGGAGTAAGCTTATAGGCCTGTACGAACTGACTTCATTTGGTGGTTTGCCATCTTTGTATAACATTGCAATTTGCGATACTTTCCACAATTTTGGAAAGTATTGCACTCTCAGGATACCATTATATAGCATTGTTAGGAAGATAAATGCTTTCTTAGGTAGTTGTTTTATGATTTCCTTCGTAATTAAATCAAATCCTGGCGCTTTTTTATCTTTGAGTCCCACTGACACTCTCCAGACCTCTCGTGTAGTTATGGGTTTCGGCGGTAAGGTCTTTTGATAATCTTGTTTAAGGATTTGTTCCACCTTTTTATCAAACTCTTTGTCGACCGTATCATTTGGGACGAAAACTTTGGAGAGGTGTTCTGCAAAAGCAGTTGCTTTCTCTTGTGGGGTTCTTGCCCAGCCAGAACCATACTTTAAAGGAGGTTTTGCAACCTGGGGTCTTTTGTAGTTTTTGGTGAACTTCCACAAGGAGTAATTCGTTGCCTCTGTAGCAGACAACGATTCAAGTTGTATCTGTAGTGTGTTATCTCTCCATTCTTTTAATTTGTATTTCAGGTCTTCGGCGGCCTTATTGAAGTTCGTTTTATCTCTTCCTAGACTGGTTAGATGCCACACTCTGCGTAGTCGTCTCTTTTCTAATAGTGCTGATTTTATTTCTAGCGGATAGTTAGTGGTCTTGGTTTTACACTGGTTGTTTTCCGTGGTACTGATCCAGCAAGCCTTTTGTATAATATATATAAAAAAAAAAAAAATAGGTCTTGAAATGGTCTTGAAAAGCTGAGCCGAGTCTTTCGGTACGCGGTCGCCACTTCAAAACCAACTGTTCTACAAGCAATATGCTTTGCTCACTGCCACTTCAGATCATCATATATCGGTTCTCATGCAGATCTTTTCCATTTTTAACCCCCGACGGAAAATGAGCGTGTATGTTTGTGGCATCATAGCTCCTAACCGGATGAACCTATTTTGATTTAGTTTTTTTTGTTTGATAGAGGGGATTTTCGAGAGTGTTCTTAGCTATGATTGATTGAAATCGGTGTCACCGTTCAAAAGTTATTCGCATTTTACACTGAATCTGGTTTTATCGCATGATAACGTGTCATAACTATTTGTTTCGCTAGATTGTTGATTGAAGTCTATGACAAAGTATATAATTTATGTAGTTTAGAAATAAACTGCTGTAAACGTTGGCGGTTCCCCGACGCGAGAACAAGGTTTATTTTTTGCTTTTTACAGGTTTTTGTGTCAGGGGCATTTTTTAATTTTGAATTTTATTTCTGTTTCATGTTTTTTAATTCAGCCATGCAGGGTAACTTGAAACATTCCTCCCTCATTGCCTTTTAGGTGACCTTCAGTCTTCATATGACGCCCATTGTGAGCGACCACGTTTCAGTGCCGTATATCATCACTACGCTTTGAAAGAGTTCATTGATGCGAACCAGGATAGGATAGGACTGATGGACCCTCGTTGCTGCACTTATACGCCCATTTGGCCCGTTGTGCAGGCCTCCTCTCTGTGAGAGGGAATGGGCCGTAATGCACCACGCGGGCTCATTGCCGGTTGGTGTATGTCAATGTCTTTCATTTTTGAACTATGTTTCTGCCATGTTGTCTCTTCACCACCCTTGGTTGACTGGTAGAGAATGCCTAAGTCAGTCCACCTTTGAACCTTTGTGCATAAAGTCTAAATAAATAAATTCACCGAGCTTCAATTCAAAATTCCTTTATCGATTAGTCTCTGTATTCTCCGGCCTGCTGGGATATGTTTCATAACTTTAATAATAAACGCTGTGTCATATTATACACAGCTGGATGTGGGCACAGCGATCATTGTACCGATTGTCGTGTCGGCCAATAGCCACGAGCCTCGACCAACACCTTAGGAGGCTCTCGTTAGGCAGCTGGGTCAAAGGCCTGATCCAGAAAGAAGTATTGCTGGACACGGCTCGTTTTGTTAGGAGGTGCCTCTCTCTGGAGCCCTGACCGCTGGTAGCTTGGAACCTGTTCCCGATACCGGTGGGCCTCTATTTTCTATTTTTTTTTTTTTTTTTTTTATAAAAATATTTAAAAATGTACAAGATAAGAAATTTAATGAATAAAGAACATAATATCACGTTCACGCCTTAAGTCCCCAAAGGGTTAGGCAGAGATGTTTACCTCAACTATTCCTCACCATACCTCCAAGTTATACCAATAGGCGAGCGCCTATTGCCATTAAACGGGTTCAAAACTACAAATCCAGACTTCGGGCTATAACTGAGAAATTCCAGAGAGAAAAATCCATTATCACCTCGCCCGACCTGGGCATCGAACCTGGGATCTCATCTTCAGATGTTAGTAGCGCTTGCAATCAGCAAACAAACGAGATTATCTGATTTAAGAACCCAATACCAAATTGACTGAAGACGCCCGCCGCCGACGTACCAAGCGCCTGCCAGTCTCAGCATAGCAACTAGCAATGAAGCTGTTCAATGTAAAGGACAGCCCACATCTGACCCATACGCATTGAACAGTTTGGGAATACATTCATTGATTCATTGTGCTTACATCTAAGGAGTAGAATAAGCTGCCGCATTCTGTTTCCACCTACTTCTAGGAAAGCGTCCTTCACCTTCGTCCATATCATCGCTTACCACAAAAAGATGAGATAGTTAGTTCAAACGCGAGCCTAAAATCGTGTGCGTTACCCAGGCAAAATGTTTTGCTTTAGAGAGATGAGACTTAAACAAATAATTAGTGTATCATGAGGAGCAATTTGTTTACTAATAGCAAAATTTGTTTGAATTGTAGTTTTTAAGTTATTTAAGAAAAACAAATTTTGCTGGAGTAACGTTTGAAACGTTACCCAGGCAAAATCGTCTTTCAAAAATTAGTTTCAGCACGGAACCAAATACATGAATAGATAGCTTTTGTTGAGTAGTAAATGTTTATAAATAGCAAAATTTGTGTGTGGTATAGTTCTTTAGTTATTTAAGACTTTGCTGCGGTAACGTTTTGGGATTTCCCAGATCTCGAAAACGGCTCAACGCAGAAGTTTGAAAAAAATACCAATAAAAGACCTTAATTTGTTTAAATTTGTTTAATCATTAGTTTTTGATTTGGTTGACGTAAACCAATGTAATTAAATGGTTTCAAAAATCAGAAGAAGCGGGTTTACATGTAAACCAATACACTTATAACCAAATAAACAGCTGTAAAAAATACCCGTGGTTCGACGCTTGTTTACAGCAGACATTTTAGATTTCATACTTTACACGTTAAGAAGATAAAAACAAATTTGATTTATTTTAGACTGGTCGTACTTTAGCGTACGCAGTTCCCATAACATTAAGAAACATGGCATACTTTAAACAAATTAAAATGATTCATGAAAATTCTTTCCTGTTAATTTCAGCCTTGAATTACGGCTCTAATGAAAGTTATCTCAAAAACAAGAATATGTCAGCAATTCTCTAATAAGCCGACCAAATTGAAAAGGTCACGTAAAAGCGACTGCACCGTACGTACGGGTAATCTTCGCAAATTAGCAGCTTGGTAACCGATGTTTTGTACAGTTAAGCAGAAAAACGTTATTCGTGAAGCCGATTTTTTAATATTTTTTAAGTGCAGTACCATATTACACAATTTTTACTAGTTAATAAAAGTGTAATATCATAGTGTATAATTTATAGTGTGATTTAAAACAATACAAACATATATACATGTAGCTATATTTTTAGTACTTAATTTGTTGTTTCTGTTAAACCAAATGTTTTATTTTGATACCACAACGCAAAGCCACGCTAAAAACGTTTTAACGTTCTTGATGCTAGTCAGAGCAGCGCGCATCGCTGTGTGCAATGCAACGCAACAGCTATATGCCTTGTCTTACTTACTCTTTAGCTGTGAGTAGTTGAGTACGCTCTATCTATGGGTACGCTAGCTCCGACCGAACCAATGAAACAATCAGTCGTGAACCAAGTGTTTTGGAGAGAAGTGCTTGTGGTTTATGTGTGTGTGTACGACGACGTCTTTGAACGATGTGAGTATTAAATGTTTTTATTTTACAGTACAGTTGTGTTTCAGTATAAAATAGTCATTCAGCGTATATTAATGTACGCTTTTTGGTGTGAATCAGAATAAAGAAAACTCGTCAAATGTGACCCAAAACACAATTAGCCCCGGCACAAAAAAAAACTTTGCCATTTTCTTCATTACAATTAGGAAAATATAGTATATAGTTTTTTTATCATTTCAATGGCTATCATGGAAATATTGAACCAGAATATCGCGCAAAATATGAAATATTATTGTTTTACGACAGACTCATCTCTTTATTGCTTAAAACTGTGTGTGTGATTATTGGCTAAAATAACAACGTGGCGGTCTCAGTGGTAGGCTTTAACTTTTAATTATTCTATACCTACGCCATGCTAGGCAATCGCGTTGTGATATTGCTCTTAGACTTAACGTAAACAAAACAAAAAGGATACAGTTTTTATACGTTTAAGCTATACTGTCATAAAGTTTCAAGCGCTTTAACGAATCTAGTATTATTCTCAATTATATTGAAGTGTGTTTGACAAGTCCGGTGAGTATTCGGTAATGATAGTTTATGAAACTTGTATAATGAGGGGTATTATACACGAGTGTTACAATACCTAGTTAGATATGTGCTGTTTCATACACGGTACTTTATATACACATTAATTGCAATCAGATCACACGAAATTCAGTATACGTACAACAAAGCGTAGGAATGGCGCCACGCCTAACAAAACCCAGCTCATCACTGCAAAGTTTTGTGATTATATACATTTTTTATAGAATATGCTCGAAACCGTCCCTCATAAGGGCAAGAAATATAGGCAAGCCGATAATACATATTTTGTAAAAAAAAACATTAAATGTGCTTTGCACATTACACACACAACGCCGACTCATTCCAACTCAAGTCACACTGTGGTATTGAAATATGAGCTTTATGTCGTGTTACTTAGAGTGGATATTTCAACATTAAGTTAAAAGAAGGTTACGACGCTTTGACAATGATTGGTTCACGGGTTATCCACCTATGGCAGTCACATGTAATGTTAAAATATTCACTCTAAGTAACACGTAACAAAACTCATATTAAAATGCCATACTGTGAGTCGAGGTGAAATGGAGTCCACCTATCAACCTACGTTATTAGTACCTCCTAAGGAAAATTGTACAAACTATTAATGTATCCAAATATTAAAATTAAGTAAGTAGGTTATAACTTATCTGTGATTTTTCTCTAAAAATGTTGATGCTAAGGCAAAGCAATACATATAATTTGTATGAGACTGATTTTTTAAATAAAAATAATGAATCTTAACCATTTTATTATTTTAACTAACCTGACCAGAAAACTTTTGTATTCAACTGTACTAACAAAACATCTATATTATCCTGTTCATTTCAGATGGTTGCGCTTATGTATGGTGCGGTCGCTTTTATGTGACCTTTTCAATTTGGTCGGCTCATTAGAGAATTGCTGACATAATCTTGTTTTTGAGATAACTTTCATTAGAGCCGTAATTCAAAGCTGCAATTAACAGGAAGGAATTTTCAGGAATCATTTTAATTTGTTTAAAGTATGCCATGTTTCTTAATGTTATGGGAACTGCATATTTGATCGCTAAAGTACGACCAGTCTAAAATAAATCAAATTTGTTTTTATCTTCTTAATGTGTAAAGTATGAAATCTAATATTTCTGATGTAAACAAGCGTCGAACCACGGGTATTTTTTACAGCTGTTTATTTGGTTATAAGTGTATTGGTTTACTTGCAAACCCGTTTCTTCTGATTTTTGAAACCATTTAATTACATTGGTTTACGTCAACCAAATCAAAAACTAATGATTAAACAAATTTAAACAAATTGAGGTCTTTTATTGGTATTTTTTTCAAACTTCTGCGTTGAGCCGTTTTCGAGATCTGGGAAATCCCAAAACGTTACCGCAGCAAAATCTTAAATAACTAAAGAACTATACCACACACAAATTTTGCTATTTATAAACATTTACTACGCAACAAAAGCTATCTATTCATGTATTTGGTTCCGTGCTGAAACTAATTTTTGAAAGACTATTTTGCCTGGGTAACGTTTCAAACGTTACTCCAGCAAAATTTGTTTTTCTCAAATAACTTAAAAACTACAATTCAAACAAATTTTGCTATTAGTAAACAAATTGCTCCTCATGATACACTAATTATTTGTTTAAGTCTCATCTCTCTAAAGCAAAACATTTTGCCTGGGTAACGCACACCCTAAAATCAATAAAAAAAAGATGTGGCACTGTCAGGTGGCGCATGACGTTTGCACGTTTTTTTTTTAATCTTTATAAATTTCGCGGGTTTTCTTCACAGAATATGTCACCCCGATGATTTCATACAAAATAATTGTTTAACTAATCTATACCCTTCAATATATTGACTGTAATGACTGGAAAAATATCTAATTATGGCGTGGCCAATTTAGAACTCAAGTCGCCATTTTTTTTTTAAATTCAATTTACAACACAACAGCGTCTTTGATTATTTAGTATCTAAATACCTGGAAACAGAGGTCATATTACATTGTTGTATGGACGCAATAATGTCGTATCTGCCACTGGAACTGTCAATAGGTACTTATTTAAATGATAAGCATAATTTTTATATTTGTAAGCTGGCACTTCGCTCCACAATATCATAATTTCAGCTGAAAGGCGTCCACAGCAGCACATAGGCCTCCCCAGGCGTCGCCACATTGACCGATCCCGTGCGTCTCGCATCCAGCGCCTTCCCGCAACCTTCACCAGGTCATCGGTCCACCTAAAGGCCTTAGATATTGATAAGCATAATTTTTATATTTGTAAGCGGCCAATATAGCAAGGTAGCAGTATACTATCATATTAAGTAAAATTATTTTTACCCAAATTTCAGTCAGGGCGACACATACACACGTGTGTAACGATCAACATTCAAAGGCATAGCGGCTCATTTCAGCCGCAAGACGTTCACTGCTGAACCTAGCTCTCACCAAAGTCGCCACATCAACCGGTGCTGTGCTTCTCGCATCCAGCGGACTTCCGCGGCACACACCAGCAAGATAGGCATCTATTTTAAAAGAAACATTAAGTGCTTCTTTATTGGTTCCGAAAAAAATCCCCCTACTCTTCCATTATACCATTGCATCATTGTACTTCACCGTCGACCCCATCATCGTTTACTATCAGGTAAGATATTGGTCAAACGCGAGCCATGTCAGCGCAGTATGGTCTTCTTCATAAATACATGTCTATCAGCAGTCATCTGTGGCTTTAGTGCGAGTTTTTACTCACGCGTGACTCACGTTCACTCGTGTTACGTAAACGATCTCTTATGTCAAAATGTATACAAAAAAAGAGGTTTCTCCTTACCGTCCCCAGACGGCGCTTATCCAGTTTCAATACAAATTGACATTTAGACATAAGAGATCGTTTACGTTATCACGAGTGAGTACGTTAAAAAACTCGCACTAAGGCCTCTGATAACCCCAAAGAGCTAGTAGCCTTTGTGGCCAGTGCTAGAGACAGCAAATATATTGCTCGGCGCAACTGCCGCGATGTAATGGCCTTATTTATTTAAGTATTGGTACTTAGGTACCTACTATAAAAAAAAAAAAAAAAAATACATTTATTGCTTCACTGGTATAAATATCTACAATACTTGCTGCATGTGTTAAAACTAGTAAACTATATTAATTAATATCTTACTAACAATCTTTATTTGTTTCAGTTATTCGGCAACCGGTTAAGCCTGTCTTTCGAAAAAGGCATCGTCTAAAACTGCTCATTCTATTCTGTCCTTTGCTTATCTCATTCATTCTGGTCCGGTTACTTCTCTTAGGTTCTCTTCACTAAGGTACTAAGGCGGACTTAATGCCTGAGGCATTCTTTACTAATCAACCAAGGACCTAATGGCGTCTCTTAGTTAGGGGTACTGCCCGACGCGTTGGTTCCAATCCATAGATTCTTCATATTGGGACCAATGAAATTTCTGGGACTAAGTATATTAAAAGTCACATACATGTTTCCCTTAAGCTCAGTGGAAATTACCTTGCTACAAGAGCTCTATAATAGGGCCAGTTTAAAGTCACTACTTTAAATATATTCGTTAAGGACGTTATTACATTTTTCTACAAATAACAGTACTTTTGAGGTACCATTTTAATGTATAAGCAATCACCGATGTGAAGATATCATGGTCTTAATTTAAAGAAAATGTATTCAGCTCCAGATATGCATCAGAAAAGTTGTATGACATAATACAAAATTTTCGCACAAATACGTTTTGCCCATCACAATAATCGCAAAAAATTAAAAATAGTAGGGTCCCAATAGGTTCCAGTTAAGGTAAATTTACAGCATATTTTATCTTCAAAATTATAAAAAAATGCGGTATATATAGTCCTTTACAGGTTCAGCTAATTATTTTTCACCCAAATAATTATATTTTTTAATTATTAGCTAAAATAAAATCTCTTGCCGACGTCTTCATACATTTTGTACCCGCCGCTCATCATTCCGCGCTCAGAAGCGCTCGTGGAAGGACGGGCGTATCGCTTTCTCGCAGGAAATAAATACGATAAAAGTAATAGAAAGATTGTAGTGTGCATGCGTGTGAGTACCGTCCTCGTCGTGATCGAAAGGAGTTGATATTTTATCGAACGTATGCCGTATTTTTGAGTTTCCTATTATTATTAGAATGTGATTTAGAATTTTTTTGGGTAAGATCGGGATTTGAATAGTTGGTGTTAAGCAGTTGTTGACAAGGTTGAGAAATGGATGGGTGGGTTTAAACAGCTCTGAGTAAGGTTAGGATTTGGATGGGTAAGGTTAAGCTGCCGACGGGGAAGTTTAGAAGTGGATAGGTGGGAGGAGATTTATGATTTTAACCGGTTTGTATGTATATATGTATGACAAATACGGCACCAAAACCAAAATACAAAATGGCGCCTACGAAAAATGGCCGCTTTTCGACATGGGTGTCATTTTCATGGTTATTGGGGTCGCTTTTATCGATTACGGGGTCAAAACCAAAATACAAGATGGCGCCGACGTAAATTTTGCCTGCTTTTCGACATGGGTGTCATTTTCATGGTTTTTGGGTTCGCTTATATCGAATATGGGATCAAAACCAAAATACAAGATGGCACCGACTAAAATTTGTCATCTTTTCGTCATGGGTGTCATTGTCATGGTTTTTGGGGTCGCTTATATCGAATATGGGGTCAAAACCAAAATACAAGATGGCGCCGAATAAAATTTGTCATCTTTTCGTCATGGGTGTCATTGTCATAGTTTTTGGGGTCGCTTATATCGAATATGGGGTCAAAACAAGATGGCGCCGACAAAAATTAGTCAAATTTTCGTCATGGATGTCATTTTTATAGATTTTAGGGACGCTTATTTCAAATACGGGGTCAAAACCAAAATACAAGTTGGCGCCGACAAAAATTTGACATCTTTTCGTCATGGGTGTCATTTTCATGGTTTTTGGGTAGTATGTCATTAGCTTGACTTACAAGTTGTAGGTCGTGGGTTCGAGCCCAGGCAGGCGCTTTACTTTGTGTAAATTATTTCTTCACCACTGCTCTCAAAACGGTGAAGGAAAACATCGTGAGGAAGGCATGTCCTAGAACCAAATATTCGAAGATATGTGCATCCACCAACCCGCACTGGGCCCGCGTTGTTGGTTACAGCCCATTCCCTCTCACAGAGAGGAGGCCTGTGTCTCAGCAGTGGGAAAATGTTCCCACTGCTGAGACACAGGCCTCCTCTCTGTAATAAATATTACTATCACATCATCAGTCACTATTAATGAATAGTGACTGATGATGTGATAGTAATATTTAATATATTCCATATAATGAAAAATGTTCAAGTCATTTTTTAATCCTTGTGACCGGAAATTAATTCGTTTTAGGTATCTACTTATTTCACGTAGCGTTTTTTTTTAAATACCTACTTACTACAACAAAGTGAAAAATAACATTCTTTTCGGAAGTCGGTGTCGGTACCTATTGTTTTTCGTCACAGGAAAGCTTTTATTTTTCTCTTTTAAATTGTTGTAGGTATCCCATATTGGGTATACTAAATACATCTGCTTACCCCCTAAAACCGTACAAGCGTGATGATATAATATGGTATGGTTAAAACAAAGCATAAACATACGATCACAGTAATCGCAGGTCATTTGCTGTTTGTTATTGAAGAGTTCCATTGTCTATCTCCGAAGATCTTTATCAGATCCTAATATGTTATACAATAAAACCTTCCCTGAAAATACCACCACATACATTTATCGATGAAAACCCGATAAGTATCAGATACGTAGTTTGGCCGAATAGATAGAGCATCTCCTTTTTTTGAAGTCGGTTGAAAATATTAACCTACTTTTTACGACGACGGTTTGTAACAGTTATCAAATGCATTTTCAAAGTGCCAACTAACTAACGTTCCTGAATCAACTTCAATAAAATTAAAAAATAATATCAAGGACCAAGATTATTTGTGTGATGTATAAAATCGAGCGCTCAGTTTTTTCAATGTGTGCGTACGCGTAATGTTGCTGTGTGCGACTAGATACCTTAATTTGAGTTCGTCGAAAATGTAACAGCGTCCTTAATTGAGGTTTACACGTTTTACAACAGACACGTTGAACATAAAAAAAACATTAACAAAAGCTTTACAATAAGAAAATGTCGGGCGTCGCGGAGGAGCCATGATCTGAAAAGTAAGTCGAATTGTTGTAAGATTCGAAGCAACTAATAAACAAAAAACTTTTTAACAAAAAGTCAAACCGACTTCCAAAAAAAAACACTACAAAGCGAAAAATAACTTTCTTTTTCGAAGTCGGTGTCTTCGTGTATTCCCGTTCGTCCCACCGATTTCGTCCCCCTGGTGGGACGAACGGGAATTTACAAAAATAATATTAAATTTGTTCCCGATCGTCCCACTCAGGATTTTAGGGGGACGAATGGGAACATGTTCTTAGATTAGTGCGATTCGTCCCACTAAATATTTTTGTGATCACTGTCCTGATCACTTATATAATGTTTAACGCAAAAATGTGCCACTGTATACCTACATAAGCAAGTGTGACTTTGTAATAATTAGGACGTTTTGTTTTTATAAAAAAAAAAACTGATTGAAGAAGCTGACTGATTTTTTAATCATATTTTTTGTTTTATGGAGAATTTTATTTTGTTTTAATGTATCAATGTAACATACACACACATACATTGATACATTAAAACAAAATAAAATCAGTCAGCTTCTTCAATCATTTTTTATTTTTATGTACTAGGTATAAATTTTGATACCTAGGTACGTAAAGTTGATTCTGTGATTTTAACTGTGATTTTTATTCCTTAATAAATGACTGATTATTATTTTAAACTTTGTTTCTTTTTTACCATTAAAACAACCAATCTGAAATTATTTGGTGGGACCAAGAGGACTAAAATAATAATTAATAAATTATTCCCGTTCGTCCCACCAACAATATTAGTGGGACGATCGGGAAAAATTATAACGAATTCCCGTTCGTCCCACCAGGGGGACGAATTCGGTGGGACGAACGGGAATACACGGGTGTCTTTTGTACCCATTGTTTTCCGTTATTCGACACCGACTTCGGAAAGAAAGTAATTTTTCGCTTTGTAGTGTTTTGTTTTGGATGTCAGTTTGTTTTTTTGTTAAAACAGTTTTTTATTTTCCTCTTTTTAGTTTTGGTAGGTAACTAGGAACTTACCTACCTCTAATTAACATGAAAATCATTTATAGCCAAAGTACATCTCATGAAGATTCCAATAATCCCAAACACGACTAGGATACATTGTTTTATTTCCGAGTTCCAGTGACCATTGTGGTCTTCTTCACTTCATCAGTTACACTTCACCAAATTATACTTTTTGAGTGTGCTTTAAGTATGCCTGTAATATTTGAGGAGTTCCCTCGATTTCTCTAGGATCCCGTCGTCAGATCCTGGTTTTATGGGATATCTCCTTTCCAACAAAAAAAGATTCATCTAAATCGGTTCATAAACGACGAAGTTATCCGCGAACACACATAAAACAAATATACGGTCGAATTGAGAAACCTCCTCCTTTTTGGCAAGTTGGTTAAAAACTTGCACGCTAAAAACCGCGTGAAGAATAGTATTCGTAAGTATAGAAAATAGTAGCTATCTTAGTATTTCTCTTGTTGTGTTTTATTAAGTCGATATCTTATCTTCACCAAATGCATAACCTCTTCCTTTCTTTTAACTAGGTTAAAATTATAAACTGACAACACTGTTTTCTCATGAACATAACTAAACAGATACCCGAACTTAAAAAAAAGTGGTTTCTACTCTATGCTTGTGGGAATCCCCGCCGTGTATTTTGGGAACGACAAGGAGAGATATACTCACATTCCGCTAAAGAACGAAAGAGATGGCGTTATCCTTGAGTTAATACGCAAATATAGATACGTATCTATAGTTGTTTTGTACGTTGTTGAATTACTAAACAGCTGAATAGGTATTTGCAAGGTCAAACTGAAATCATGAGTTTTTCATGTTACAGTAATGGTGAAAATGGAAATTCAGTCGGCTCCAAATCTAGCTAAAAGTTTATCATTATCCAATTGAAAAGAGTTAGTAGCCTATGCTTAGATGGTTCGGCCATGTTGAGAGGATGAATGAAAGGTGACACATCATCATCATTTCAGTTCAAAGACCACTGCTGGGCATATGCCTCCCCCAAGCGTCGCCACATTGACCGATCCCGTGCGTCCCGCATCAAGCGGATTTCCGCAACCTTAACCAGGTCATCAAAAGGCGACTAACAAAAGTTATGTAAAGGCAGACGTGAGTGGAAACGCCGAGCAATGCCTTAGGTGGACATAGACGGATCTTATTGTTGATGTTCTTGAGAAAGGCCAGAAGCGCAGTACTTATAACCGGCGTGCGTGTATGACTAGATATACGACGGTAAAAACAAACAAAAGAAGTATGTTAGGATCACGGAACAGAAAAAACAGGTTTATAGGATCGTAGCCAGGTAGCGTTCTGTAGATCCTGCCTACCTCCCTGGGGAAAAGGCGTGAGTTTATGCATGTATGTAAAATACACACAGTGGATCTTTGTGTCTTTGAAGTTAGCTGCAAGACCCTGCGCAGTTGCTATTTTTGTGCCAATGTTGAAGTAAAGCAAATAAAGCGTGAGAGATGCTAGCATTGTATATCTGCCTCTTTGACTTGCTTACGTTTGTCGCATCGTTCTATCTCGCTTACTGTAAGCAGTATACTCGAAGACAAACTGTTTCTTGCGCAATGGTTCGTAGAGCCAACTTCAGAGACACAAAGATTCGCTGTGACTACTATATTATATACGGCCTCATCCCAGGGGCGTAGCGCTATCGCGGTATCAGCCGTATCAATGATACGGGGCACCCAAAGCGCAGGCGCCCCGGCGTGTGAAATCAAAAGTTCCTAAAATACTCACAACGGATCTTTGTGTCTCTGAAGTTGGCTCTGTCAACTATTGCGCACGAAACAGATTAACTGCATAGAGTAAGCGAAATAGGATGATGCGACAAATGTATGCGAGTGAAAGGGACAGTTATACAATGCTATTTTCACTTTCAATATTGGCACAAAAATAGCTACTGCGCAGCCTCTTGCAGCCAATTCAGAAACACAAAGATCCGTTGTGAGTATTATAAATTGTTATCCACAATCACAAATTATTTTTGATAGGTGATTACACTCTCTTAGTAAAATCATAATGAGAACTTAACCTATCCTGGTTAGGATTACCTCGTTTCGCTCGTTCTACATGCAAGTTCCTCAAGACCGTTTAAGTTATCAAAGTCAAGAATATAGACTCTTATTTTATTTATTTATTTTGTGAGCAACATCCTTCCTTTTGGTCGTTGCTGCAGTCGGGTACAAGCACAGAACAGAAAAAACGCCTTCTACTTCTCTGTTCTGTGGGTACAAGGGCCCCAAAAATATTTTGCAACAGGGACCCTACAGGACTTGCTACGCCACTGCCTCATCCCAATGAATTAGTAGTCGCGCAACATGTTATCAAATTCTATACATCTTTATCAATCAATACGTCGTCATCTCAGACGTCAGAGTCAACCCCTTTCTAGACATAACTACCCAAAGACCTTAAACTTCTTACTACTAGACTGTGCACTATGGCGCAAAAAACGGTCCGCTTGAGAGGGCTGCTGTTGGTAGTGTGTCTCTTTCTAATGAGGTGACCATGACCAAACATAACACGGGACAAATTGATTGTAAAAACAATAGTGTAAGTATCCCGATATATGTATTTATGCTACCTAACTACGCTACCTAAACATAAACCTACCAAATTCAAAGAAAAAAATGTGTGTATATTTTTTGGAATCTACATCACTTACCGTATGGTGTCGGGCGTAAAGAATTTCAACGGGTGCGCCAAAGTTCACCTAAATTTTCAACTCCGATAATTGGAAATCCGAAAATGTTCTTCCTAACATTTTTCATCCTAACAATCACAATTCCTAACTACTCTGTCTCTAATGTTCATAATTCAGAAGCATTCAACTTCATAATGTCAGTAGCAATAAACATTTATTATACTTTTATTTGTTTTCCTATATTTTCTCAACATAACTATCTTTTACACTATTATTCAAAGTCATATCTTTTTTGTTTAGATTTCTTTTTATTCATAATAATCAGTATTATATACATTAATTTTGCGTAACTTTATTTTCACATAACATGTATAACATATAAGAATAACAGGTACCATGGTACAAGTAGTCAAATAAATACATGTTTTCATATACACATTTCAATTAAATTAGTTTAATATTAGCGGCTATAGCTTTCAAATAATCACTTTTATTGGTGTATTTTGCTTTAAAATTAAATATATATTTAATTCTATCATATTTGCCGTTGATTTGGAAGTTCATTTTATTTTTGTAGGTAGTACTCATAAATAGAAAGCTTTATACAAATTTTCAAGACTGAGAATTAGTCCAAGAACGAGCGAAGCGAGCTCGGGAACTTAGGGCACACCGACACGGATAGGTTAGGTTCGAAGGAGATGACGGAAGCTGAAGTGAGCGAGCAAAGCGAGCGAACGCAGCTCCCGTCATCTCCTTCATGTTAGGTTACTTTAGACCTTACAGACAGAAATAGGAGCGCCGCGCAGCGGGGCTCCGTCGACTTAGTTGCTTAAATCTTCCATAACCAAGGGGTTCCGTGGGGTTGGGATGGTACAGTGAGGTAGCCCCTCTACCCTCCGTTCCCTTTCCCCCTTTCGCGCCCCTTAAATCGATGGAAATTTATGTTTTTTTTTATTCTAACCTGAAAACTTTAACCATGGATATCTCCATAACTGTAGGGCTCCGAGTGGTTGGTGTGGTACTGAGGGGTAGCCAAACCTCCCCCCATCCCCAACCTACCCTATCCGCGCCAAAAATCAACGGCATATAATCGAAAATTGAACCTTACACTTATACTTTTTGTTGCTTCTTAATTTACACGCCCAATATTGTTTATCCACTGTTATTCGGTTTTTTTCATATGTAAATCCATGTACGTCTAATTTTAATCCTCCGCGACTGGTTTTAAATGATTATAAATATTTTTTCTCTATATTAATAAAGCATTAACACAAACATGCACGTAATGATAATACACCGACAAGAACTTAATAATAGACACAACTCAATACGTTATGTAAAGCATACCCCAAATAATAATCATCCCTCAAATTAAAACTATAAATATCATCTTCTACCCAAATATATTTTTTATAACACTTGGTAAATGTTTCTTTCTGAGTATGAGTGAAAATTTTATGGTAATTATGTTTAGGGATAAAAGCGTTATGATAAAAAACAGTAGGAGTTTAAATATATTTACATTAATGATATTATTAATTACAACTTTCGGAAACACGAGTGTTATGAACATCGCCGGTAGCACTACAAATAGTATGAATGAAAACTTTAGGATGAAAATTTTTAGGAAGAGTGATCATTCGGATTACAAATCGTTAGGAAGAACAATTTCGGGTTAAGAACTTTAGGTGAGCCAATATGGACCCAATTTCAACATCCCATGTTTTTCCATTGGTGTCGTAATGGAGGAGACTAAGGGACAAACCAGGGAATAGGCAGCAGCATTCTCTGTGCATTTGTAACAACCATACTGGGATCGCCAACCCGCCTGCAAAGCACTCCCCATGAATAGCACAAATAAAACATAGCCCCTAGTGCCCGGCAGCCTGCCTAACCTCGACTACGGTAGCGGTCTAGGTTACGGTATGGCAAGGGGTGCAAAGAATGCCGGACGAGATTCGGCTACCCCAACAAATACCGACGACAGGACCCGCAGCCTACCTTGGAGTATTAAAGGGTTATCTGAAGTTCGAAGAGAGGGGGAGTACTCGATAATCCTCAAATCCCAAGTCTGCGTAAGTCTTGTTCTTCAAGATCCATCGTATAGATAGGAACAAAAAGCTCTCTGATCTTACTGTCAAGCTCATGAAGGAGAGGCGTGAGATGATTCTGCAGTCTTCAGACGATGCTTTGAAATACCCCAAAGGATCTCAATGATTTCATATATTGTCCAGTTGCGTAGACAGTTGAGAAACAAAACTTCACCAATTTTATTTTACTAGGAATCATTTTGCGAATAATATTAACAGCTGCTGAATTTTACTCGAACAAAACCCGCCAAAATCTCCGCAAACCTGGTGGTCCTACATTTAGTATTACCAGGCCCAAACATTTAAAAGTACTACTCTTACTCAGTATTAATGAATTATATATTTTTGAAATCACCTTTTAAAACCCTTTATTTTGATACCCCACACGATGGGTTTGGAAGAAAAAAAATTGTGACCCGCACAATATGGCGCCCAAAATCCGCCATGTTTGTTTTTTTTTAGAACTTCACCTATCTAAGAACACTTGGGCGGTCAAGACTTATCTATCGATGTCTTAATTATATAATTCGGTCAAGTGGTTTAAAAGATATGAGGTAATAAAGAATATTACATACATACAAACATACATACATACAAGATACGCGCGAAACACATAACCCAGTCGGGTAAAAAAATAGCACTGATTACTATTTCGTACGTTACTCAGTATTGTTTTGTAAAAAAACCGGCCAAGTGCGAGTCGGACTCGCGCACGAATGGTTCCGTATTTGGTAAATAGCAATTTACGATTTATGACGTATTAAAAACAAGTAAAATTTCAAAAATTAAAAAACCTCCGACACATTTATCTTGTGAAAACATCCCGATTCAAACAGTAAAACGCCCATAACTTTTGAACGGCTGAACCGATTTGATTCAAACATAGCTAAGAACACTCTCGATAAAATTACCTTTCAAACAAAAAAAACTAAATCGAAATCGGTTCATTCTTTTAGGCGCTATGATGCCACAGACAGACACACAGATACACAGACACACAGATACACAGCAACACACGTGAAACTTATAACACCCCTCTTTTTCCGGCGGAAAAACTACTTACTAGATCTCGTTCAAACCAATTTTCGGTGGCAGTTTACATGGTAATGTACATCATATATTTTTTTTTAGTTTTATCATTCTCTTATTTTAGAAGTTACAGGGACACATTTTAACACTTTAGAAATGCCTCTCGCGCAAACTATTAAGTTTAGAAAAAAATGCTATTAGAGACCTCAGTATCATTTTTGAAGACCTATCCATAGATAACGGTTTAACGAAAAAAAACAATTTTTAGTTTCAGTTTCAAGTATGGGACCCCCAAAATTTATTGTATTTTTTTTAATTTTTGTGTGAACAGAATACATCTGCTTACCAAGTTTCAACAGCGTAGTTCTTATAGTTTCGGAAAAAAGGGCTGTGACATACGGACGGACAGACAGACAGACATGACGAATAGAAGGGTTCCGTTTTTTGCCATTTGGCCATGGAACCCTAAGTTGAATGCTTGGAGCAGTAGAGAGCGCTATATAAAAACTATTGTCTGTACTTTATTGAGTCGTGCGTACTGCCGTACTTGAACTTGTACTATTATTTATTCTGTGGTCGTGCGCTGGCACTACTAACCAGTCGTCACAGGTCGTGTCGTGTCTCATACAGTAGGTACTCTTTACTGTCAATTAATATTTTTGTAATGTTTGTACGAAACAGTAATCATTGCTGTTTTATTTTCTCCGTGTAGGTATTCAATTGGAATCAAAATGATTACATTTTGTGTCTTTAATGTATTACTTCGTTCATGTTCAGGAAATATAAACTGTGGAAACAGATTCATTTATGAATCATTAATTTTATTTATTCAATTTATTTAAACTAAATGTTCTTGTGTGGCTTATTTCCAAAAAGTAACCTGACGATGTGTTCCAAATACGGGTGAGGTCAATGCATCTATATATATAAAAATGAAACCCGTTTTCCTTGGTCACGGCATCACGCGTGAATGGCTGGACCGATTTCACTAATTCTTTTTTTGTTGTATTTGTTATTATTAGGAGAAGGTTCTTACGGAAAAAAATATTAAGAAAATCTATTAAATAATATCAGAAATATTGAAAAATATACATTTAATTTGGCATATTTAAAGAAACGCGCGTAACGAATGTCAATGTCATTCACAGCCATAGACTATATTGAAAGAGCATTGTTTGTTCGGAAACGTGGTTACTTAATTAAATTCGAGCATCATTTGTTCGGAATCGTGGTTACTTAATTAAATTCTAATTAATCTACTGTATAAAAGTAAGTCGGGTATTCCTCCCTGACGCTATAACTCCAGAACGCATGAACCGATTTCCACGGTTTTGCATTCGTTGGAAAGGTCTCGGGCTCCGTGAGGTTTATAGGTAGGGTAGGGTAGGGTAGTGTATGGTAGGTAGTGTAAGGTAGGGTAAATGTTTGGTCTTTTTATGGCAAAACAAAGTCTGCCGGGTCAGCTAGTAAATAAATAATAATTAACGTCCTATTTTCGCCGAATTGATTAGCATAAAGTATTGTTGTTAATTCACTGAACTTGTTATACGAGTAGACATACAGTGATAAAGTTATCACATTATGTGGGACTGCTATACCTACTAATATTAATGTGTTTCATAATATGTTATCAGCTAACCAACTCAATACTCATTTATACATTTAATCATTATAATATGCTATTATTATAAACCTTATAACAATTACTTGATTGGAGGAGCTCGTGGCTAAATAATAACAGCCGCACGGGTCGATCTTCAAGTTTACGCAACGCTTGACGAGGTCGGTCCGTGGATGGATGACCATTTCAACATACGGAGTTTTCTCCGTGCCTCGGCAAGCACGTTAAGCCGTTGGTCCCGGCTGTCATTTGAAGATCTTTGACAGTCGTTACGGGCGGTCAGAAGCCTGAGATCTGACACCAGTCTTGCCAAGGGGTATTGTGTTGCCCAGTTACTGGGTTGTGGAGGTCAGATAGGCAGTCGCTCCGTGTAAAACACTGGTATTCAGATGAATCCGGTAAGACTGGAAGCCGACCCCAACAATAATTGGGAAAAGGCTAGGCAGATGATGATGATGATAACAATTACTTGATTCAATTACTCTAGGAATTATTAAATAACTTTCTTAGAAAAGCCAACCAAATAATCAAATGAAAACAGCATTGTTGTTAAGTTAGCGTGATATACGACTCATAAACTTATGTAATGTATTAAATCAAATCAAATCAAAAATCAAATCAAAATTGTTTATTTGCTTAATACAGGTAGATTCAAACAGGTGTTACAAATATTTATAAAGTACACTGTATCATACCTAATAAGGTTTGCAAATATTTGTATTATTGAAAATCCATCTAAATAATTATTAAAATAACAATACAAAATAATTACACTGAAAAAATACTATACAAATGTCAAAAGTGAAATAAAATAAAATAAAAATAAAAAATTGTCAGATGAACTAAATTACATGTTTGCTTAAAATTAACAATCATATAAATTAAAGAGCTGTCAAATGAATGGATGTCACACTATTTTTAATGTCATATTATTCTATGTCAATAAATTACTTTAACTATAGGTCTTTATCTATATTTTGATCCTTTAAGTAGTCCTTGATATTATAATAACATTTATTCACTAGGAATTTGCGCAGCTTCGACTTAAATTGATGTATTATAACTAATTGATTTTTATTTCTACTGAGAATAGGTATTTGTCGATAACGCACTACGCAGAATTAAATACTGTTTACGAATTGTTTCCAACTTATTATTATCGAGGGATTGACGCGACATCTAACGTTTCTCCCTCCACTGGACCAACCAGCAGTATAAATAGAGTTAAATGCGACAGGCGATTCAAGACCGATTCGTTCCGTCCTCACCGTAGAGGCCCGTCGCGTGTTCCTTCAATAAATTCCCGTCAGCCCGCGAATAGCTGAGCATCAGTTACATTATTAGATATAAAGGAGTTTCTTATCCGTTCATCTCCACTTAGGTAGTTTACGAACGGAAAGTAAATTCATTAATCTAGATCCAGCATAGCTGTCCCTCAGCGACGCCCTGAGCCGAGGTTCGACCCCAACTGGGGTAGCCCTCAGCGTAGTAATTATAGCTGAAATAAAAGGTAAGGATCATTTTTAGGGTTCCGTACCCAAAGGGTAAAAACGGGACCCTATTACTGAGACTCCGCGGTCCGTCTGTCTGTCTGTCTGTCACCAGGCTGTATCTCATGAACCGTGATAGCTAGACAGTTGATATTTTCACAGGTGATGTACATCTGTTGCCGCTACAACAACAAATACTAAAAACAAAATAAAATAAATATTTAAGGGGGGCTCCCATACAAAAAACGTGATTTTTTTGCCGTTTTGTAAACAAAAAGGTACGGAACCATTCGTGCGCGAGTCTGACTAGGTACGGAACTAAGGTATGGAAAAAAATACTGTTGCTGCAAAAGGAGGCAGACATGTTTAAATAGTAACAGGAAAAAATCCTGTTGCAGCAACACTAACCTTTTTCTGTGTCAAATTTTAAGGCCAATGAGATGAATGGTTTTAAAAACAAAAATCCAACACCTTAAAATACAATATTTTTAATGATAATTATAATTTCGGTATACCTAACATGTCTTATCTTTATTTTTACGTTGAAACTAGTAATCATAATAATAATTTTTTGTTCAACTATAAGATATTTCAAAAAAAAAATTATAGCCTTTATACTATTTCATAATTTTTTCGAATATTATAAAATTAATAATTATATTTTGTTACTTTTCTTAAATTATAATGAAAGTTACTGAATTCATCGAATAATTACTACTAATGATACGACAAATAACATGAAGCCCTGAAGATAGTTCAACAGGTTTATAAATAGAATGGTTGCTTAGTACTTAGTACCACGTCTGCTTGGCGACCATATGTCACTGCAGGGATCCAGCAGAATATCAGCGTCAGGTATAACTGCCTGACACGTGCTGAGCTGGACTCCCATTTGGTGCAACCTTGAGACGCACACCGCACTGTGTTTTGATTGTCATAACTCATGTTACTGAGATGTTACTGGTGTTAATTTTACTTTTATTTCTGTTAGTATGGTTTCCTTTTTCTTTTTATTTTGGCACCTTGTTTTTAAACATATAAATTGCAATAATTTAATTAAGATTTTGTTTGTTGTGCTGTGTCTTTTGTGTGCACTAAATAAATGTTTTATCTATCTAGTTAGTTCAAGCGACGCGCCGCCGCTTACGTACTTTGTGGTTCAAGGTTTCGCGTTCGAGACCTAGCAGAAACAAATTACTTCTGATTAATTTAGTAAATTTATGCATAATAAGATGTGATAATTCACTAATTTCAACAGTGGATTTACTCGTTTCTTTGAATAATTTTATTTTATTTAAGTATCGATAGATTTCACTAATTTAACCGGAAGTCTATTTTGCTGATTTAATTAGTGATGATTCCCACTCATTACAATAGTTAACTTTATTTTTCACTAGTTCAAGCAGTGAGTATTCTCTATTTTTAACCCCCGCCGAAAAAGAGGGGTGTTATAAGTTTCACGTGTGTTGCTGTGTATCTGTCTGTGGCATCATAGCGCCTAAACGGATGAACCGATTTTGATTTAGTTTTTTTTGTTTGAAATGTGATTTTATCGAGAGTGTTCTTAGCTATGTTTTAATAAAATCTGTTCAGCCGTTCAAAAGTTATGGGCGTTTTATTGTTAGAATCGGGGTGTTATCGCAAGATAAATGCGTCGAGGATTTTAAATTTTAAAATTTTACTTGTTAGTGGTATACTCATAACTGTGACAATTAGTAAATATGCACTGCAAATTGGTGAAAATCCACTATTTTATTTTTAGAGAGTAGATTGATAATCAGTCGACACTAGTTTTGTTTGCACAATATTAAATTACTTGTTATTTACGGAACTGTTTTTGATTGTTTCAGATAACACGTAAACCTGCGCAGCGCCAATCAAAACCAATACTCAAAACTCAATGATAATTTTCGGCAACCTCTACCTAGAATATCAATCAAGCGACCCACAAGCTCAGAAACGAAGAAAGAAATTTATGAGAAACGGTTGAAACCAGATGAATCTGCTCAGTCATCCAGTGCGGTTGTTAATGACGCAAAAGTAGAGCCTAGATCACTAAAAAGAAAACAGTCGGTTATCATCCAGGATAACTAATTAATGGAACGTTCTCAGACAGAAGAATCTTCTGTTGCTTCTAATGCTGATGAAAATACTGAACCAAGGTCTAAAACTCCGCGTACCGAGCAAACTGAACAAGCTCTAAGCTCACCCGTAAAAGACGTTGATAAATGTACTGAAGTCATCAATATCGACGAGGAAGATCACTCTCAACGTGTTAAGAAGCCTGATCAAAATAATAGCATGAGCCAAGCTAACTCTTCTAGCAACACAACGGATGTGTCAATGACAGCAGCGAAACCTTCTACTGCAACTGAACAGAGCACTGAGCCGAATCAGGATAATCATCAAGAATATATTCCAGACAGAAGTTCATTATCAAACTTTCAACCACAAATTGAGAATGTTCGATCTCTTGCAAATATTGACGATCACACACTACTTGTTGATGAAGTTTCAAGTAACAAACTGTCTACCTCTCATCTATACAAAAACATGAACAGGGGTCGACGTTTAATACCGATACAAAAAACGGTTGAAAAGACGTTACGTCCCACGAAAATGGAAAGAAATTTGGCCAATGTCGCACAGAATCCATCTAATTCAATCGACCAATCCAGACATTTGTCGACGAACTCAGTAGGACAACCACCAGTGGTTACTCAGAATCAATCTCAAAATTATTCACAAGTTTTAAGAACGCACACTGGAAATGGCAGAGATCAAACAGCTCCGCTCAGGACCATCGGAATAATCTCTCAACAACTTCATGAACCTAGAATCAACATTCGACATCAAAATTCGGTAGCGCATGAACAATATTATACGCAATCCTATCAAAATCAATGTCTACCGATTAACCAAGGTAACTTTCAACAAGAACTACTTCGGGGACCTACAGCGAGCAACACTTACGATCATCGACCTACATCTCAAACTATCAATATGAGGATTCCACCAATTAGACAAAATTCAACACACCTTTCGAACTCGACGTATCAGACTCCCGAGCTTGCACAACAGAGACAGATGCAGCCAAATCAGCTGGATTCACAGCAGCAACCGCAGAGATCCAAACTACGTATTAGCATTTCCATCAAGCCGAAAAACAGAAAACAAATGCCTTCTCTCCAAGGGGTCACAAAGAAAACGCCACCAACTATTCTGACAAATGTTCTGAATTCAATACGGCAAACACTATCAACTAATGATAAAAACTTCCTTTTGAATAATCCACAACTGCAAGCAAGAATAAGTCCACAAACTACTAGAGATCACAATGAAGACTCAACAACCAGCGTGCAGAACATCAAAGCGTCAGAAACGAGCGACAGACAAAACACAGAAATGCGTAGTCACCCAAACTACCAACCATCCAGACTACAACATACAACAGCACATGAAAACAGATACCAAAACCTATGCACGCAGGAACAGTTGGTTGACCAATCTACTCGAACGAATTCAAAGACAAAACAAGTTCGCTTCATGGATGACGCTGCTAGGTCACCTGTGACCGGCGGCCTAATTGTGTAACTGAATTCGGCAAAGGAAACAATCCGGAACCTTCCCAAAAAACACACACATACAAACAACTTTGTTCGAATTGCGAAACTAATTTGTGCGGAAACCATTTGATTTCTTTCATTTCACAGATTACTAATATGTAGCTAGTTTGAGTGGCAGGTCATCTACTGCGTTATGTTTCTTCAAACTCGAATGATTTATTTCCAAATAATTATGATATAATTTAATTTTGTTTTACTTACAACTAATGGCCTTCCAATGCTTTTAATTAAAAATGTACAATGGTTCCCAAAAACTGAAAAAAAAATGTTTAAACGGTACGCTACGCTATACGCCGTGACTTAATACGTGTAATTAAACGCATTTATTCAGTGGTTCTAGGTAGTGATTTTTAATCTATGATAAATAAGTTTTCTGCCGTTTCTGTGACCTTGCGTATTCATATTATTATTAAATACATAGACATACTAAATATATTTCCTATCTCAATGATTAAATATGAGTAATTACATATTCTTTTACAATTAAAGCAAATCATAGTTTTTTAATTTATGTAGTGACTTGTGTGTGTATTATTTATTTCATACGGCAACAGTCAACACTGTTTGAAATAATGTAAGGTTTCTATAAAGTAACTTAGTTAGTAGTAATCTTATGACTAATAACAAAACAAAATTAAATGTTAATAGTTAGGTTTAAATTAAACTAGCCTTACAAACATACCGGCAGTTAGGAGGAAAAAAACTTTGTTGTGCTGAAATTAAGTGAGTACCTAATTACCTAGCTAACAATTTCTTTCTGTAAGGTAAGATAAGTATAACAGAAACCTACTCTAGAAGAGAGTATTACGTTTGTTGCTTTTACTTAAGTTCTGTTGTTTTTTTCTTCAGTTATGCCTGCTAATCCTAAAATATCTGAACGCCAGGGGATCGGAGACGAACGAAGGTCCCAGGGAAAAGCTGGCAAACCTCGTCAAATAGGAAGAGCTCGCAGCCCGCTTCAACAGCGTGGGGCTCGGCTGCTCTAAAACAGCGAAGGAGTGGCTTAAAGTAGGTGTAATTATTACATGAAATTAGTTGTAATGTTGTGAAGTGATGACGACATGTCAAGCTATACCTAAATTTCCCATAAAATCTGCCCGTCATGTCATTGTTGTAATTTAAAGTTCATCCAAAGAAGTGCATATTTAAACCCTTAGTGGTGGGTGGTCACTATAAATTACAGTAGAATCCGTTTATTATGACTCCGCTTATATTGACCAACCGATTATTATGACATAATTACACTACGAAGTTTGGTTTTCATATAAAATTCTTTATAAAAACGTCGGATACAATGACTTCCCTTGATGATATGTCGCTTATTATGACCCATTTTATCATAAGAAACAAAGGAATACCTGTCAGCGGCCCTATGCTACATGAAAAGACAAATGTTTTTGCCACGCGTTTTGTTATTCTCGACTTCAATTGTTCTGCAAGCTGGATCAGTCGTTTTAAAGTTCGACAAAACATTGTGGCGAGAAAATTTGTAAATACTTAAGTACATATTTACATAAAAAAGTGTCTTTTTCAGAAAACGCTTTGTATGACGTCCGCATATTATGACGTGTTTGTCAATTCCTTTCGATGTCATAATAAACGGACTCTACTGTATGTCAAAACTACAATGATTTGTTTATGTTTTTGCTATATCATTTGACTTATCTAATTTAATAATGCTTGTCATGTCTTAAATATTTTATTTAACTTATAATAGTATTGGAATGTTGCAAAAGGTACAATGATTTTATTTGTTTCTGTTATTAGAAGGCAAAATATATAGAGGGCAAATGGATATTGGTTGTCTGGTATATATCGCTGTCAGTGATAAGACTGCCTTTGTACCCGTATAATTAAGTTTTCCTTATAAAATAGATGTGTAACTTTTATGGTGTACAATAAAGTATATTCTTTAATACTTGTTTTGAATGACATAGCATGACACTCATTTTATTTTATTTTATTGATGGATATCATTTAATGACATCTGTACATTATAATAAATAGAATTAAAAATTGACATGGAATTATTCCCTTAGGACTTAACCAGTGAGACCAATAGACCAAACTACAGTTTTTTGTTATATGTAGAAATAATATACGCTATATTAGTTTATTATATAAGGTTAAAACACAGTGTATCTATCGGCTATTATTTGTAATAACCTGTAATAAGCATTTAAATATTTGACTTTGATTATTCTTATTGGAGGATTAAACATTTGTTTTATTTAATTTTTAAGGAACTCATGGTGCGTGTGCGTCCGTGCCGAGGGCGAGGAGACCATGTATGTATTATCTATTTGTTTTGAAAAACTTAAATATGACTAAAACTTTAGAATCCATTGATACATAATTATGTTTTGTATTTCAAAATATCTAAGAATCCAAATTAAATTATGTTTTCAGACAATCAGATGGCCCCTCCTCGGATGGACACAAGCAGATGACTGCAGAAGCCCTGCAGGGCCTTAACAGGATTCAGCAGAATGTTCTGAGGATGCAGCAGGATGCTTTTGGCCACTATATCGACTGATGATGTGGTTGATAGTGAAGCACGCTTGCCTAGAAGTAACCTATTCACTCTTGACTTAAAGACCCTTTGACTCTTTTTAAATCGGTGAAGTAGATTTTGAGTTCATCCATTTCAAACATTCAAATCTTTCCCCTATGTTTGAATATATAGGGCCACACTATAATAATATAGGGCCTATATTAATATAGTGTAGATTTGAGTAAAAATTATTGTATGCTCTGCCTGACCACAGCCATATGCTGAATTCTGTTAAGGCCCTGCAATGTCTCTCGAGGACTAACAAAATACTTGAATGTTTATCGCTAGTCCTCAACAGAGGCGCAGGGAGAGTAGAGACTTGGGCGCGATTTTTATGAAACTAAAACTGCTTTATTAGATTTTTCAAAAATCAATATTCCTATTTAGGAATCGTTGATTTTGGACATATTTGACTTATTGGCTTTTAACATGTTTTGTATTTTATTATGAGAATTATACTTTACCATGTATGACAAGGGCGGATCCAGGTTTTTTTTCTGGGAGGGGCACAAAGGGCGGGCGGGCAAAAAAAAACATTTTTATTTCTACAAGTTCAATGTATAGGAAGGTTTCTGAGGGTGTCAAAACAATAGACAAATTAAATGTTTAATAAAGACAGTTTTCTTTTATGTTTCCTGCTAAAGATGTCCAGCACTTCATTAACGTTAATTTTTGCAACGTCTTGATGGATACGCATTAAAGGCTCTTCTGTCATCCTGTTGCGACTGACTTTAAGGGCAGGTAGTCTCACTTTTACATCTCTTTGATTCATTATTAAATAAACAAATAGTGGTACTTTAAATGCAAAAAAAAATATATATATACTTTTTATTTCTGAGATTCAAAACATGATATCGAAAACGTCGCTCGATAAAAAAAACTGAAAAGGACTTCTATAACGATGTTTTTTTATAATTTTCTTATTTTTCTGGAAGATTATGAAAAAGAGTTGTTAAAATATATGAAATAAAATAACAGAAAGAACATGAGTGCAACTCTTGTCTATTTCTGTCTGAAATAGCGAATTTTTACACGCTTTATATTAGCTTCACCTGTATGTATGTTTGTAACCGACTTTTTTTGGCGCGATTTTGACCCACTTTTCGTTTTTTTTCACGATCCAGATTTTCTTCAAACTTTTTAGATTTATCGAGGACCGATGACAATGCACTAACTTGAAAAAAAAAAAAATAAGTTGTTCAAAATTAGTTGCCGAAAAAACAGCTATTAATATATATCCTACTAGCAGTTCCCCGCGGCTTCGCTCCCGCTTTCTCCATTTTCGGGATTAAAAAATAGCCTATGTCACTCAGGAATAATGTAGCTTTCTAATGGTGAAAGAATTTTTGAAATCGGTCCCGTAGTTTCAGAGCCTATTCGGTACAAACAAACATACAAACAAAAAAATCTTTCCTCTTTATAATATTGGTATAGACTATAAGGAAGGTAGGCACAAGCACCCCTGGTAGAATAAATGTACATAATATTTCTAGATATAGATATATATTTTTTTAATTTTTTTTTTATTTTTTTTTATCGTTCATAGGCTTGCGCTTGACCACTATCTCACCTGATGGTAAGTGATGATGTGGTCGACGGTGAAGCACGCTTGCCTAGGAAAAACCATGTTATTTTACATGGATATATAGATATACAGTCTTGTAGTTTTCGTTTTTTATTAATTATAACTAAGCGACACTGAATTTATTAGCCATTCGCATTCGGTGAAATTGTCGATTAGAATTAAAAAAAAACAAACTAAAAAGTAGAAAATAAATAATAGTTTAAAAAAAACTAAAAAACACGCTTTTTATAGAAAACCGAACTAAAAAATAGAAAATAAATTTAAATTAAGAATAGTGTTAAAAATTTCAATAAATATAAATTAATAATATTTATATAATTCACACAGAATAAAAAAAATAAAAAAAAAATTAATAAAGCGCGGGGTGCTTTTTAAGATATTATTGAAATGATAATCACTCTACTCATATCTGTCAATTAAATATTTATAACTATTCTATATACGCACTTGCAAATTGAAAGATGATAATCAGCGTTTGCGCGAGCGGTACGGTCGAGGGAAAGCGCGGGTCGGGGCGGAGCGCCGATTGGCTAGCTGTTGTAGGTATTTAACGCGCCACTGTTACCGCGAAGCGAGCGGCGCGCTCGCGTGTGCGTTATACCGACAAAACTCACAGCAAAGGTGTGTAGAGAAGGCTTAATTAGCTATTGCTTTTAAAAGTTAATAAAAATGCCCCAAGTCGTATTTCATACAATTTTTGACTATCTAAATAATTATTTATGTTTTTGAAAACATAAACAGACGGACTTAATAGACACATTCATGCAAAAAAAAATTTCTACTGTTATTGAATCAAAATGACACCGATCGAAATTGCCAAACTTTTCGTCATGAGTGTCATTTTCATGGTTTTTGGGGTAGCATTTTACAAATATGAGGACAAAATGAAAATACAAGATGAGCCGGCCGAAATTTTTGATACTTTCTTCATGGGTGTCATTTTCATGTTTTTCAGGGTCGCTAAATGCGAATTTGTGGTCAAAATAAAATTCCAAGATGCCGCCTACCGAAAATTTTGAAACTTTCGTTATGGGTGTCATTTTCATAGTTTTCGGGGTAGGCAATTGTAAATATGTGGTCAAAATGAAAATACAAGATGGCGCTGACCGAAATTATTGGAACTTTCGTTATGGGTGTCATTTTCATAGTTTTCGGGGTGGGCAATTGTAAATATGTGGTCAAAATGAAAATACAAGATGGCGCTGACCGAAATTTTTGAAACTTTCGTCATGGGTGTCATTTTCATAGTTTTCAAGGTGGGTAATTGTGAATATGTGGTCAAAATGAAAATATAAGATAGCGCCGACCGAAATTTCTGAAAATTTAGTCATGGGTGTCATTTTCAGGGTTTTTGGGTCTCTAAATGCGAATTTGTGGTCAAAATAAAATTCTAAGATGGCGCCTGCTGACATTTTTGAAACTTTCGTCATGGGTGTCATTTTCATAGTTTTCAGGGTAGGTAATTGTGAATATGAGGTCAAAATGAAAATACAAGATGGCGCTAACCGAGATTTCTGAAAATTTCGTCATGGGTGTAATTTTAATGGTTTTTGGGGTTGCTAGATACGAATTTTGGGTCCAAATGTAATTCCATGATGTCGCCGACCGAGCTTTATGAAATTTTCGTCTTGGATGTTTTTGTTCGGCGCCATTTTATGTTTTCATTTTGATCCCATATTTACAATTAGCCACCCAGAAAACCATGAAATCGACACCCATGACGCGAAAGTTTCAAAAATTTCGGTCGGCACTATCTTAGATTTTCATTTTGACCCAGCATTTAGTTACCCCAAAAACTCTGAAAATGACACCCATGACTAAAGTTTCAGAAATTTCGGTTGGCGCCATATTATATTTTCATTTTGACCACATATTCACAAATACCAACCTCGAAAACTATGAAAATGACACCCATGAAGTATCAAACATTTCGGCCGGCTCCATCTTGTATTGGAGCTCGTGGGTAAATAATAACAACCGCACTGGTCGATCATCAAGGTTAAGCAAAGCATGACGAGGTCGGTCCGTGCCTCGGAAAGCACAATAAGCCGTTGGTTCCGGCTGTCATTTGAAGATCTTTGACAGTCGTTACGGGTAGTCAGGAGCTTGTGATCTGACACCAGTTCTTGCCAAGGGGTATCGTGTTACCCAGTTTCTGCGTTGTGGAGGTCGGATAGGCAGTCGCTCCATGTAAAACACTGGTACTCAGCTGAATTCGGTAAGACTGGAAGCCGACCCAATATAGTTGGGAAAAGGCTAGGCAGATATATATACTAGCTGACTCGGCTAACTTTGTTTTGCCATAAAACACCAAACATTCATCTACCCTACTGTACCCTACCCTACTATGTCCTTTTCCTGGTTCTAAGCTGCTTCCCCACCAATTTTCAGCCAAATCGATTCAGTCGTTCTTGAGTTATAAATAGTGTAACTAACACGACTTTCTTTTTATATAAAAAATATTTTTTAAGATTTGTAAAAAGCTACCCCAAAAACCATGAAAATGACACTCATGACGAAAAGTTTGGCAATTTCGATCGGTGTCATTTTGATTCAATAACAGTAGAAATATTTTTTTTTGCATGAATGTGTCTATTTAGTCCTTCCGCTTATGTTTTCAAAAACATAAATAATTACATAGTCAAATAATTGAATAAAATACGACTTAGGGCCTTTTTATTAAATTATAGGTATACAGTATAAGTTATTATTTATTTACTACGCATTGTAACTCTCATTTTTTATTACCCTTTAAAAGCAATAGAAAATGAGCCTTCACTACCTACCTTACCTTTGCTGTGACAGTTTTGTCGGCTTTACGCACACGCGAGCGCGCCGCTCGCTTCACGGTAACAGTGGCGCGTTAAATACCTAGAAAAGCTAGCCTTAATCGGCGCTCCGCCACGACCCACGCTTTCCCCCGACCGTACCGCTCTCGCAAACTCGGATTATCATCTTTCATTTGCAAGTGCGTGAAAGGGATACAACGAACAAAATTCGCAATTCCAGCCTTAAATAGACAAGAGTTTCACTCATGTTCTTTCTGTTATTTTATTCATATATTTTAACAACTCTGATAATTGGATTTGCTTCTACGTATGAACTGTGATGGAATCTCCACAGTACACACAAATACCGTCTGGGGGAGGGACACGTGCCCAAGTGCCCCTCCTCTTAAATCGTGTGCGTTTCGATGGCGCGGCCACGGCGTTTTTTTTGTAAAAGATGATTCCCAAAACCATAAATTTGTCAAAAAAAATGGTTAAAAAGTTTTAAGGGTTTGAACGCGTCGAACCGCGCGGCCACGGAGATCTTTAAAACTAAGCGTTGCAGAGACCTGAAATTTAGGTACATAACAGAATGAATTTGTAAAAAAAAAAAAAAATATAGAAAAAAATCCTAGGTTTATATTTTAGGAGCTGTAACACTAAAACTCCATGGCCGCGCCATTGAAACGGTGAAATCACGTTATCGCCGATATCTCGCTGAAAAATAATCGCAAGAGGTCTGAAGTTTTTTGTACTACATAGATTTGAATTTGTCAAAACATGTAAAAATATAGAAAAAAATCCTAGGTATATTTTCGAGCGAGAGCGAGATATCGGCGATAACGTGATTTCACCGTTTCAATGGCGCGGCCATGGAGTTTTAGTGTTACAGCTCCTAAAATATAAAGCTAGGATTTTTTTCTATATTTTTACAAATTCATTCTGTTATGTACCTAAATAGACCTTATAATGTGATGTTCTTCAGAAAGGCCAAGTGCGCAGTACCCATAACCGGCGTGTGTGTATGACTAGATGTATGAATGTGTGTGAAGCAAAAGAAGTATGTAAGGATCGTAACAGGTGGCGTTCTGTAGTTTCTGCCTACCCCCATGGGAAAAAGGCGTGAGTTTATGTATGTACCTAAATTTCAGATCTCTGCAACGCTTAGTTTTAAAGATCTCCGTGGCCGCGCGGTTCGCCGCGTTTCAATGGCGCGGCCACGTTCAAACCCTTAAAACTTTTCAACCATAACTTTGACAAAGGTGAACGGCAGATTTCGTACCGCATACTTTTTTCGTTGTTCGGTTATAGAATTTATACCACTTATTAAGGCAACTAAGCCATTTATTTTTATGTAAGTTAACTATTTTTAGAACTTCGGATTAATAAATAATATCAGTAAAAAGATTTGAATAAATAAACGTAATCAAATCGTACATTAAACGCAGTAATGTTTTAGAAGTTGCCTTTTGTAAAATAACTCAAATATTAAAATGATAATTAATTATTCAGAAATACATATAACACTAAATATAATCAAACTCATCATTATCAAACTGTTGCAATCCGCTGCTGGACTTAGGTATCTTATAATGCCCTGAATAGGTACAATCCTCATCTCAATCTACCTACTTAATGGTAAGTAAATAAAACACAAAAAGATAGCAAAAAACAATTTAGAACATTTACTTTACACATTATGTAACATTTACCTATAGGTAACATTGGTACACTAGTACATAACCTTAAAAAATAAAACTGGTTATAACTTATACGTCCCAAGTTCTAAAAATCTAAGAATTTAAAAAGGGATTATCTATCATATAAACTACCAATTAAAACAAAAAATATCCCGAAACACGATTTTTTATTAGCGGTACGAAATGCCCATACAAGCCTGCCATTCGCCTTTATGGTTTTGGGAATCATCTTTTACAAATTTTTACATTATCTTGGCATAGTTTTTTTTTAAAAAAAAACGCTATGGCCGCGCCGTCGAAACGCACACCTTAAATCCGCCCTTGATCTTCCTTCTTGACTTTTGTTAAATTAGCTACTAATAGGTGACATTGTTTTGTCTTTGATGGATAAATTATTTCATGTATGACATCTATTTGAATAAATATTATATTTTCAGAATACATTGGTTTTTATTTGATAATGGATAACTATTTATAAACTTCGGACCTTCCGTATTAATAGAATTTTGAATGTTCCGATAACCGTGTTTACCTGAAGAATAAATATCAGCAGTAGTTCAATGCAACAAACAGCTTTTGCGTTGAAAAAGTTATTTTCAATGCAAAAGCTGTGCTGTCAAATTCCCATTTTAATTCCTCGGATCTGACGATTGAAAAATCTGCCCTCAATCTATTGTCCTTTGTTATTTTCTATGTTGTCACTTATTTCTTAGGTTAATTATTTCCTATTTTAACCGACTTACCAAAAAAGGAGGAAGTTCATGTTCGACTTCTTGTATGTTTTTTTTATGTATGTTCACCGATATCTCTTTCAATTGTAGACCGATTTTGAAAATTCTTTTTTACCCGACTGCCGAAGGAGGGTAATGTGTTTATCAGTCTATGTATGTATGTTTGTTCCTATGTGGCGTTCCAGAGACCAAACGCGTTGGCAGATTTTGATGGTTCATACGTCAATCGATGCGTCTTAACCCTTTTTTTTTTTTTTTTTTTTTAGGAGTTTTTGGCGGGATTTTTTCGAGTGAAGTTCAGCGGCTGTTAATATTATTTGCAAATTGATTCCTAGTGGATATTGTGATATAAAATTGGTGTAGTTTTGTGTCTCAACTGTCTACGCAACTGGACAATATGTGAAATCATTGACAGAAGCGATCTCAGGATAGTGGAGCGGAGAATTTTATTGTAGTATTGACTACCTCCGCAAAGCTTACTGGGAAGGCTGACTCGATACAATTTGCTGCCAAATACTCCATAAACCATTAGAATCTGTTACACCCGTATTCTAATGCATACTAAAGAATGTTAAAATTGCACTGAAGACGAGGCGGTATGGTTCAAGACCTTAGCCTGCCCGAAAGGGCGAACAAAAAGAAAAAAAAAAAAAAAAACCCTTTTTTTTTTTTTTTTTTTTTTTGGGTGGGAAATCATCCAATGACTTCTCCCGCCCTGGGTGAAGCGGGAGGGCGTGTCAGACTTTTACTGACTAAAACCCACCCGTGTTCCTTCAGTTGCTTGCGCCAGGGCCGCGGTACTCCTTTTTCAAATTTATCCGCGACCCAGACAGGCATCGGCCCTATCAGGCCCCGTTACTTTTGCTGACATCTCTTTGAGGCGCGCGTGGAACACTACGCGCCGTAAACTCGGGCTTGGTCCTTACCGGACGGTAAGCTACCCATAACTTGCCGTCCGCAAGCCCGTGCCTACGGTGGCCGGAAATCGGCTTGCGACTCCCTACGCCCGGGGCGTCTCCTGCGGTGGCTAGGGGCGTGAGGGCGTCTCCTTTGCGTCTCCCTCACGCGTTCCGCCTCCTCCTTTGCGAGCATTACTGCTTCGCAGAAGGAGGAGACAGCTTCCCATGCCCTCTCGCTCCGTACCATGGCCTGGACCAGGGCCGGACGCGAGAGGTCGCCACCACCGATCGCCTCTACGAGGACACGGCGGTGCTCCGCCCAAGCGGGACAGATCTCCACCGTATGCTCCACCGTGTCCTCTGGGCGGTCCACACAATGGTGACACCCGGGCGTTTCCTCCCGCCTAATCCTGAACAGGAACCTCCCAAAACATCCGTGTCCGGTGAGGACCTGCGTCAGGCGGAAGGTGAGGACGCCGTGACGCCTCTCTAGCCACTCCTCAAAGAGGGGCCTTACCGCCGCAATTGTGGCGTGCCCAGCGCTGGGTTGCGACAATCGCCCACTCCATGTCACCATGAGATCCTGCCGGAGCTCTGTCCGCCGAGCCGCGATTTGTCGCGGTAACGGAGTTTCGCCCCGGCATTTGGCCTCCTCGCGCCACTCCCATATTTGCGCGAGGACTTTTGCTTCCAGATCCCATGGCGGCAATCCGGCAAGGAGGCTCGCCGCCTCACCGGAGACCGTGCGGTATCCCCGGATCAGCCGGATGGCCATGGTCCTTTGGGACGCGCTCTACCGGCGGGCTGGTCGCCGCCTCAGGGAACGCGCCCATACCGGTGCCCCGTAAAGGGCCATGGACCGCACGACCCCCGCGTAGAGCCTCCGGCAGGAGGCGTTTGGACCCCCTAGATTGGGCAGCAGCCGCTTGAGGGCAGCCCCCGCCCGCTCCAGTCTGGGAGCCAAACGTCGGAAATGCTCAACGAAATTCCACCGGCTGTCGAGGACGAGTCCCAGGTACTTCATCGTCGACCCGACGCCGATGTGAACCCCTCCTACCGTTATTTGGGATCCCGGCGGTGGCGCGTTCCGAGGACCGTGAAAACACATGGCCTCGGACTTGATGCGTCTTAACCCTGCGAGTGTCATAGGCAACATTAAAATTGGATAATAGAAAAATGGCGGATTTTGGGTGCCATATTGTGGTGGCCCAAATTATTTTTTTCTTCCAAACCCATCGTGTGGGGTATCAAAATAAAGGGTTTTAAGAGGTGATTTCAAAAATATATAACACTTATATGTTTCAATGTATGTAATTCGAAAAAAACTAACTAAGAAGTTATAAATAAATAAACTTAATTCAAAAAATCAAAAAACCCGACTGCTTCAAAAGCGAACTAAAAAGTCGTAAACAAGGAAAAAATCATGCTGTGCAGGCGGAGGATACACCAGATTTTGGTCCGCCAGCCCGCGAATATGTATCCTCCATAATTGTAGACCGATTTTGAAAATTCTTTTTTTGTTTGAAAGAGTATATTCCAAAATTAGTCCCATTCTTATTTGGTGAAGATCTGATGAAGAACTTCGGAGATTTACAACAGAACTCATCAATAAATAACGACAAATCTCTCGGGATTGCTGCAATGGCATGTTTGTTCATTGTTTATACCATTTCATAACATAAAATCACGCCAGTACGCTCTAAAGGGGTACGCAGATGTGTACAGTTCACCTTGGTGCACTTTCATTTCGCCGGTTATGTTCAGTTTCATGATATTCGGGTAATCTATTCTAGCATCATAGTTACCTTACGTAACTACTTGCCTATTAGAGAGGTACAACGAAAAAGTGAAAAATAAAAAAAACTTTTTTTATATAAAAATACTACCGACTTAAAAGTGAAAAAACTCTTAAGTGAAAAATAACTTTATTTTTGGAAGTCAAAATAATTGGTACCCACCAAAGACACCGACTTCCAAAAATAAAGTTATTTTTCACTTTGTAGTTTTGTTATTTGGAAGTCGGTAGATTTTTTTTGTAAAAAAGTTTATTGGAATTTTTGATGTGTCGTTAGTGACCTATAAGCTGTCAGCAGCTAGCTAAGTGTATGTATAAAATGGGTAGGAACAGAAAATAATACAACAAAAAATAGTGATAATGTATTTATTTACAACTGATTAAAATCAAGAATATGAAAAATTGTTGTAGTTATAGTAATTGTTTAGTTTAGTTGATATGCACACGTTTCCACATCTCCTGTGAGATAGTGTACTTGGCTTTTTTTTTAACAAGGTTTCCCCGGTAAGCCCATTCCGCAATCTATTTAACTGTGATCCTGTTTACTTAAAAAATATTGCAAGTATCAAATTACATGCTCCTTTTGCTTAATTTACGTTCATACATCCAGTCATACACGCACGCCAGTCATGAGTACACAAATCTGCCTAGTAAATACCTATTATTAGTCTCCTTACATTCAATCCTCTTACCAGCATGGGTGTTCACCATCTAAGCATGTTCTTCAATGTCTCTCACTATATCTTCTTTAAACCACAACATGTCTTATTACATCATTCCTCGTCTATCATTAAAACACGCATTTCCTCAGCATTTATTCTACTTTCATGTCTTTTTTGGTGGGCAAGCAGGAAAATTTGTAAATACCTATGCAGTCTTGCACAACTAACTTTCACTTCCATACATAAGTAAAGGCACCAGCACACTATTGTGAAAAGATTGTTGAAGAACCTTTTTGTACATGGACTGGCTGGTCACAATCGCTGTAATTGGAAAATAATGTATTACCCTGTGAGAGATGTTTACTACATCGCCAGCGACTCAAACTCCAATGCAGCGCTCGACCACATTGCGAGTGTCAACATGGATTTTTGAAGATCTTAAGATCTTTACGCGTATCCGGAGTCTCCTGAAAAAATAAGTCAGTATAGGCAATCTTGTTTAATTACCTACAACAAAAATATAATATATTTTTCAATAAATAATTTTGGTTACCTATTAGCCAGCATACTTCGTCTTCATCATGTAAGTTCTGCATGAAATTTTGGACAGGATACTGTTTCCAAATATGGGAGTCACCCCAGAATGACGCATCATTATATTGAATGTGTAGTTCGGCATCACAAATCTAAAAGTTAAACAAACAATTAAATCTCATCAAATATCCTGCCATATATACTATACAAATAGTACCTATGTATGTTCTAGTAGTGCGGGTATTTTTTTAATTAATATACATACTTATAACACTGGTTAAACTTTTAATAATCAAGTCTCTGTTCATGTTCAAATTATCAGAAGGATATAATTAATTACAAAAACTTAGTCACAACTTAATTACAACAAAAAATTAGTAAAAGAAAGAAATATACCTACTTACAATGAATACATTAAAACTGATAAAGCTTTCTGTTGAAATAAGCTTCCTCATTTTCATGAGGTCGGATTACAGCAATATGGGTTCCATCAATGCAACCCAACACACCGGGCAATTGAAACATATCCATAAATCTGAAATCAAATAATTAGGATTAGGTATTATGTATTTATTTAATACATAATAAAATCAAACACTATAAGTAAATTTGCATTACATAAATGCTGATTCTCATCATTTTGTGTAAAACAATGGTAAATAATAGTCATAGATGTTTATGACTTTATATTAATACTAGTTGTTCCCAGCGGCTTTGCTCCTGTGGGCCACCCACAAGACCCGTTTTTCGAGATTAAAAAATAGCCTATATCTTTCAGAAATAATGTAACTTTCTATTGGTGAAAGAATTTTTTAAATCGGTCCAGTAGCTTCCGAGCCTATTTGGTACAAACAAACAGAAAATCTTTTCTCTTTTTAATATTGGTATAGATATATAGGTATTCCACTTGTTTTCATTGTTATTTCATTTCATACTCACTTCCTTTTTACAGAACCCTTCTCTTCCTGTGTCATAGAAAAACTAATATATTTTCGAAGAATCTCAATGCTGTTGAGAGCTTCAGTAACCTAAAACAAAAAGAACATTATGTCAGAAACTTAGGGTTTAAATACAAAAGAATTTAAGTAGCATTTACCTCGCACAGACAATCATGTACGGTTGTTTGTGATAGCCCCAGATGGTAATATACACCAATAGTTTTTTGATAAGCATAAAAGCAGCTGCTGCTAAAACCTGCACAAACATATTATTTCTTTAAGCAATTATTTATGGACCATTTTCCACATGCACCAATATTGTGCTTGGTTCTTTTATAAGTAACTGGGTTTTACTGGCCATTGAGTTTCTGCCCCACATACATTACCTAGGTTTTGAAAAACTAGCTTCAACTTTGTGACTAATTGACTGGCAGGTTGATAATGCAAAAACGGTTTATTAGAAATAAATAATTTAACTTTGCCAGCCTATGTCTAACACACTTTGTAAAGATTAAACTTAACAATATGTACTTAGAGGTTTAAAAGTTACCTTAAGCTGAGGGCGAACTGCAGAAGAAAGAAGAGAGTTAGAAGTGGAAACACTTCCTCATAAAGCTTCAAGAATTGAAGTTTGGTGATCCTAAAGTTAGCCACGAAGTTATTGTGGTGTGGCAAATCGAGAGGGTTGCTGGCACTACTCAAAAGACTACGGTTTACTTTATTTTAAGCATTGCTTTGAGGAGCTCCTCTTCTCCGAGATGCACCAAATAACTTCGTGACATTGTGAATGCTGAAAAAACAATAAAATCTAATAGAAGATAACTAAAAGTGAGGTTAACTTCACGCTACTTACTTGGAGCTCTCGAGTATTTCGGCGGTATGTAAAATTGATAATCCATTCCATTGATAATCATTTGGATGGACCGATCCCTCAAAACCAATCGCACAGAACACTAGGCAGACCGAAGGAAGTAAGAGCGTAGCCCGTCGGGGCCACTTTTACAAATTTACACACGGCTTAATTGCACACTAAATCACTTTCACAATCAATCAAGATGTTGACTTACACTTTTACGTGTTAATTTAGAAACGAATACGAGTAAATCATAAAAATAAGTGCAACGACAAATCCTATTATCCTAGGCGCCAAAAATTATTGGACACATTGATCAATGTGTGTGTGCATCAATGACAGCGACGAAACAAGATAACGCTTGTCAATTATATGACATTTGCATTATACAATTAGAATTGAGTGAAGTTTTCTCTCGATTCTGCCGCTTTCATTCAACTAACCAATCAATTCTACGTCAAAATCAATTTTAGGAAAGAAGCAACTTGCTTCGTTTTCAGAGTGTATATGTGTGTGTTTTTGGGAAGGTTCCGGATTGTTTCCTTTGCCGAATTCAGTTACACAATTAGGCCGCGGAAGTCGTCTAAACGCCATGGACAGTGCGTGTCAACCGGACGAGTGCATGGTAGATGAAACTCTGTCACCGTATCATGCAGTAACTTCAGATTCCGATGCTGTTACGGATCATGAAGAAATTTCAGATCACGTGATGTCTACAGACGAATCACCTGTTGAGACAAAAAACCATGTTTACGGCACTGCAAATGATTCTGGGCATGGTTCTGCAGATAGACCGACAGCTGCCCAAAACCCTACGACAACGAACCACCAGATGAATCCGAAATTTATTTTAGAGCAGCAAATGTTGGACAACTTTGCTATCCTCTTCATTCAAATTCACTCTACTTTGCGTCATACGACTGATATGTATAACACCTTACGGAGTTCGATCCATGATACTAAAGATATATACAAAAGGTTATTGGGTTCCGTCGAACAATTCAACGCCGCGAAAAAAGCAGCTAACAATGTATCTCCTTCGAGCAACTTGAGACCAGAAGGTCCACGGTGTCCTGAAGCAAGACACACTGAAGTAACAGCAAGCTCTAGTTCTAGTAATCAAGATCAACATAGTAATGATGATGCTAATAAAACGCCGAAAAAAAAACACAAGTTGTACCGGCTTGTTCTACCACCGGACTATGATGCTTATGATTCAAGATGGACATTGAAGCATGGAACAAATCTGCCAGGACTCGTAGAACTTATGCCCCAAAGTGGTGTTTACGTCAGCTCCGGAGACCTTGTATACTGTCAGCAAGTATCGAAAGATTGCAAATCATTAGCTCGACGATTATTACTAGAAGTCTTCAACAGAAATGCACTGAGTGTTTGTTTATCAATGAAAGAGACAGCGCAAGCTTCTCACAATGTCGGCTGTAATATAAGGCCAGATTTAGATGTTCATGCGTGTTCGGTACTGCTAGATTTTGTTTTAGAGCATGGACTCCAACGTGGTTGGAATACTGATCTAAAACCTATACTCAGTATGTTACACAGTAAGATGCAAGAGATTCGGTTCAAATATGGTGTAATGGTTGAATGTTAATGACATATATTGGGCCTACGACACTTTAATGTGCCAAGCCAACACTGAAGCAACTACAGACAAGACTCTTAACCCTGCAAGCCTAGTGAACCACATGATCACAACGTTTGTATCGATACAAAGAGAAGAACATTGGAAGTCAATGGGAGTCTTCACGCTGTGCTTTTTAATTGAAAACTTACAGAAAGACTGGAATGAAGTGATGCTAACGCGCTTTATGCCAAGTCTTTCTTGCACTATGCGCGAGGACTAACAGGTGGTTTTTTGTGGGTGAAAATCCCACTAACGAACATAAAACTTACAAAGGAGACCGGCCAGTATCTCTAACATGTATTTTATGTAATAAGATAATAAAAAATTGAGCCGTTTGGGGTTGAAACTCTTGGTCCGTGGGGTCCGAGTGCTCACGCTTTGTTCGGATCTTGCCAAACGCCTAGTTGACACTTCGCGTGACCCAAGGGCTGGCTTTTACTTTGGTCAGAGAATTAGCATTGCCATACAACGTGGCAATGCTGCCAGTCTTTTGGGCACATTACCAGTGGTCAACGATGGAGAGGAGTTTTTTGACGCCATATTTTAGTTAAGTAAATATAGTTAATTTTTAGGTTTAGTTAGTGAGTAGTTTTTGGTTTAAGTGTATATGTTAGTCAATTAAGTATTTAATACACTGTATATACTTGTATCTATGTAAATAAAAAATTGAAATTTGTATTTGTTTGGAATAAAAATGTGTTTTATTACATCTTTTTTATTTATTCAGAAAATGAGCATAATTGGCGTGCAAATTTAACACACGCTCTAATCAGTGAACAAACAAAGTTCTATTAATAGCAGCAGCATGTGCTTAAACAAAAATTATGAGAGGCCCCTGATAAACGCGAAAGTCGAATAAATAACTATAGTACGTTGGCATGTGTAGTAAATCCTTCCGCCGCATGTGATGAATCACTCTAACCAAGAGGAGCTTGGGTGCGCATAATTTGTTTCACACAATGTGTACACGATAATTCTAATAAATGAACCACAATTCGAGGTCAAGCGACGTTCCGGGTCGAACAAAGTAACGGCTTAATTAATTAGAGTTACCTACACGTTCCATATCAGTGAAAAAAATCCGACTGCTTAAAAAGCGAACTAAAAACACGTAAACAAGAAGAAAATCATGCTGTGCAGTCGGAGGATACATATTCGCTTTTTAAGCAGTCGGGTTTTTAGATTTTTTAAATTAACTTTTTTTATTTACAACTTTTAGGTTATTTATTTTTCGAATTTGGTACATTTAAACATATAAGTGTATTATATTTTTGAAATCACCTCTTAAAACCCTTTTTATTGATACCCTACACGATGGGTTCAGAAGATTTTTTTTTTCCCCACAAAATGGCGCCCAAAATCCGCCACTTTTTTCATTTCCAATTTTAATGTAGCCAGTGACACTCGCAGGGTTAAGACGAATCGATTGACGTGAGAATCCTCAAAATCGGCCAACGCGTTTGGTCTCTAGAACGCCATATAGGAACAAACATACATACATACATAGACTGATAAACACATTACCCTCCTTCGGCAGTCGGGTAAAAAATAGTTCTGTATCGATTGGCTGACTGCACATATGCGCGCGGGTGTTTTGTTGTCACGAAATGGCCCGACTTTTTTGTATAAATTAACATTGTAACCTAGAACCGAAAGTACATAACAGCTAGCCATCGAAAACTTGCCAAACAAGATGTGAATCGACTCATCAACTTTATTTCTAGAAGTTTTGTATGTTTTAAAACAAGATTTTACAAGCAAGCAATTTACTGCGCAATAGCTCAATTTTTAAAAAATATTCTACTATTAGTGATGAGCTCATAACTGCTATGGTCTCCAATTGCAATTAGGTTGGGTTGGGTGTGGTTAATCAATATTCTTGGTAATGAAACAGTAATTCAATTAGCGGAAAATGTTCGCAGCTGCGTTATAGAGGGAACATTGCGTGTTTGTTTTCGAGAATCAGGTAATGGGATCAGGTTTTACTAGCAAATGTATACATAAAAATTTTCGTAATCAAAAATTTCACATGGATATATTAGGTTCTACGTATCTTCTTATCTTATGGAGGGGCCGAGAAGCAACTCGGACACTTCGACCCATTGGGATCTATTGTGGTCTAGGTTCTACGTAAGATGTAAGTCCTATATGATTTATATCTAAATACATATATTATTATTTTTATGATTCATTATTCCCTGACCTTAAACTCTGACGTAGAATTTGTCACGTAATCATGACATAAGTGAAATCCTTCCGGGACATTTATGACATAAGCGTCAATAGGTTAAAATTGTAACCTTGGAAAAAATGCCCTTGAAAATAGAAAAACAATTTATAACAAAAAAAAAAGATTCAATTTTCGAAGTTGAGTCGAGATATTTTTTTTAGGGTTCCGTACCCAAAGGGTAAAAATGGGACCCTATTACTAAGACTCCGCGGTCCGTCTGTCTGTCTGTCACCAGGCTGTATCTCATGAACCGTGACAGCTAGACAGTTGAAATTTTCACAGATTATGTATTTTTGTTGCCGCTATAACAACAAATACTAAAAACAGAATAAATTAAATTTTTAAGTGGGGCTCCCATACAACAAACGCGATTTTTTTGCCGAATTTTGCGATAATTGTACGGAACCCTTCATGAGCGAGTCCGACTCGCACTTGGCCGGTTTTATATTATTGAATTGAGCAGAAAAGCGACTGTGGGAGCATTGACCGGTGTCACGTGTGCAGCGTAGGTATGATTAGAGCAGAAAACATCGTCACGTGGCTCTAGTAGGTATCCATCTATTATTAAATCAACAATGTTCTTTGGTATTTATTACACAATCGAGAACGTTCATTGACCTATTTATATTTGAAGGTCAAAAGCAACGGAAAATTAGTAATGACAAAGAATTAATAGAATAAACAGACTATTGATCACATTAATTGATGGTATTTATGTTTTGTTTTTTATAAAGAACTGCAAGAGTTCAGGAATTGTGTTTGAATCACTGATCAAGGTCGTATGTTCTGAAAATAGTTGAAAGATCATAATATAATTTATGATTAGAGTCTGGCAAACGAAAGTAGAGACTGAAAAAGCGCGTATTTATAGGTGACTCGTGTGTGACTTTATCACCCTATCCACGTATTTATATTTATTAATCCAGGTATTTTACTCGGTGGAAAAAGCGAAATACCTCAAAAAAGAAACAAATTACGTATTATTAGGTTAGGTATATTTTTTTTTTTATTGTATTGCCCTAAGGAAGTTACAGGTAATTAAATCAATATTATCTCTTGTTGCGTTATAGAAGAATTCAAGCAAACAAAAAAATATATAGGCAATAATTGCTCTCTGACATATAAGTACTTGTACGTATTTGAATAAAATATTCACAAATCGCACGCTTACTGCTTACAAAACCATCACACCGTTTTTTCGTCACAGCAGCGCGTCCGCGACTGGTAGTATATCGAGTGCGGGCTGAGCTCGAGTCACGTGGGCATGACTCGCGTTCCGACCGTTTGTATGAAGATAGAACACTGTATACTTAACTAGAGTATGTAGAAAGTGAAAGAAAATGGGCGCTGACACACAAATGTACTCATGTAGCTTCAATATTCTTATTTCAAATTTTAAACCAAATTACTCTTAACGCTATGCCTAAAGATCCACGCTTTATACTTGTTACACCAAGAGAAATTACAATAAACTTCGTCGATCCAGGTGAATACTGGCACAATAATTTGAAAAATAGTATATTAAAAAATTTAGAAAATTCTAAAGTTATACTGGAAAATATATCGATTTTAGTAAACATAGACGGAGTACCTATTTACAAAAGCTCCAAACAACAATTTTGTCATATAATGTGCAGTATTTTTGAAATGCCTCACCTAAGTCTAAGTCTAAGTCTAATAAAATCATATCTAAGTGGACGTCTTCAATATACAGAAATCTCTAAAATTTGCGTCAAATCAAAACGTGAGATTAAATTTTTATCTGGTCCTAGGGAAATTAAATGTGGCGTTCCACAGGGCAGCGTTCTTGGGCCATTATTATTCCTGCTGTATATAAATGATCTACCCCGACACATCCCATACCCTTGTGTTTTATTTGCCGATGACAGTACTATCCTAATAGACTGCCTCAACAAAGAGCTTTATGAACATGAAATAAATAATTCTCTAACATTAATAATAAACTGGCTCAACGACAATAATCTAATCATAAACCTCAATAAAACAAATATAATGCATTTCTAGCAAAAAATTCTTCCTTTAAACCTAAAAATTAATTATAAAGGACAAACTATTGATAGCGTTAGCGTGGCTAAATTCTTGGGTATTTTGATAGACAGTCAATTAACTTGGAAACCGCAGGCTGAAGAAGTTTGCAAAAGATTAAGCACGTCTGCGTATGCTCTCTACAATCTGTCCAAGAAAGTTAACTTAGATACATTAATGGTTGCATATCACGGTTTGGTGGTCTCTGTTCTAAGGTTTGGTGTAGTATTCTGGGGTAATTGTTCCGAACGGGAGTCCATATTTAAAGCCCAAAAACGATGCTTAAGATCCATTTTTGGTCTCAAGGTTACAGATAGTTGCATTCCTTTTTTTAAGAAACACAAAATACTAACTTTTCCTTGTATATACATTCTCGAAGTAGCTATATTCGTTAAAACTAACAAGCATGTATTTCCTGCATTTAATGATACGAGGATGCGAACTACTGCCATGAGATCAAAATATCAGAATCTATTGTGTACTGGTAGATATAACACTGCTTTGCTTAAAAAAAACATTATTGGTATGGCACCTGTTATATTTAACAAATTGCCAAGCTGTATTAAGGATCAGCCCTTAGTAAAATTCAAGAAACTGCTATCATCGTTGCTGACAGAGAAATGTTATTACTCTGTTACCGATTTTATAAATGATCAATTGTAAAATTTGCTTCACTTTATCTCATTTACTAAGTTAATTATTATGTAAATAATTTTAAGAATTAGGTGATTAATGATCTCATTTTGAATCTAAGTACCTAGTCTCTAAAATATCTGTATGTTAACCACCATATTTTTGTATGCCAACAGGCAGAATGTACTGGGAATATATCTAATCTAAACTAACACCATTATTGTAATACCTGCATTCTATACAAATAAAGAAATTTATTATTATTATTATTATTATAAGTCCTATTATTTGTGGAATTTGGTGAATTGGAATAAAAAAAATATTTGAGATAAAATTAACTTGTTTTATTGGCAAATTGGCCCATAATTAACCCCTGCCGGCAAAAGAGGGGTGTTAAAGTTTCACGTGTGTTGCTGTGTATCTGTCTGTGGCATCATAGCGCCTAAACGGATGAACTGATTTCGATTTAATTTTTTTGTTTAAAAGGTAATTTTGTATGTTTTCGCAAGATAAATGTGTCGGAGGTTTTTTAAATTGTGAAATTTTACTTGTTGACATTTTTAAAATAATTAATCTGGGCAAATTCTAAAATAACAACAGTATTAACAACTGGGCCGGGTTCGGTAGCCAGCTGTCTCGCTCAGTTTCTTCACTCGTGTGAAGGACTTCCTCGTTCTCTGGTTCATCCGTCGACGTCGTGGGCCACTGCTCTTCTGGCAGGAGCAAGAAGTCCGGCCCTCGAAACCATCTATCCGTGACGCAGATGGGCGTGTCGACGAGTCGAGTGGCGTCGTCCGCTACGTTGCACGCAGTAGGCAGCCAACGCCACTCTTCTTTCTGGGTCAACTCTGCGATCTCTCCCAACCCATGCGCGACGAATGGCGTGTAGCGTCGTACGTCGTTATGGATCCAGTGCACCACGGTAGATGAATCGGTCCAGTAGGTCGTCTGGCCGATGTCGACTCCGTGCTCCCTCCTTATTGTCTCGGCGAGTCTTGCCCCGATCACTGCGGCTTGTAGCTCCAGGCGCGGTATAGTTTGCGCCCGACGAGGCGCCACCTTAGCTTTGGCGGCCACCAACACGACGTTCAGGCTCCCATCGACGTTTCTTATTCGCCAATAGGCCACGGCTGCGTAGGCTTGCTCGCTGGCGTCGCACAGTACGTGTAAGTCGACGCGTTCATACCTTTGCGTCACGTAACAGCGCGGTAGTCGCAGCTGAGCGAGTGCGGTCAGGCGAGCGAGCCAGGAGGCGAAGAGCTCGTTCTCTTCCTCGGGGTTTTGCTCGTCCCACGGCGCCACAAGCTCTGCAGTATGATCTTTGATCGTATTGTGTAGTGGCTCAGCATCCCAAGCGGGTCGTATATGGACATCACGGCGCTGAGGGCTTCACGCTTAGTCGGGGTGCGCGTTCTCATTCTTACTTCAGCTGGGATTCGGTTCATGGATGTGTTGAACCCCAGCTCATCGCGCTCCGCGTCCCAATGCAGCCCCAGGATCCTGCTCTCAGGCTGCTCACCTCCCAATTGTGTAGGAGAGGTGGCGTGTAGCTCGGTGGGCACGTCGCATAGCACCGTCTCGTCGCTGGAGCTCCAACCTCGCAGCGTGAACCCTGCGTGCGCGTGCACTGCCCTCGTTTCCTCGACTGCTCTCCGTGCTTCTTCGGCGTCTTCATAGCTGGCCACCAAATCGTCCATATAGTGACTTCCTTTGATGGCCTCCAGCGCCCGCGGGTACTCCTGCCCATGTACGTCTGCGTTGTAGTTGAGTACGTAATGGGCCATGTACGGGGAACTCGCGGCGCCGAATATCATACTGGTCATCTTGTATTTCCTCGGAGGCTCTTGTCGGTCATCACCTCTCCACAGGAACTGTTGCGCTGGTTGGTCCTCCGGCCTTATCCTGATCCTCAGGAATATCTCCTGCACGTCTGCTGTAATCGCTACCGTCTTCTCTCAGAACCTAAACAGGATTCCTGGTAGCGACAGCAGTAGGTCGGGTCCCTCCAACAGTTCGTCGTTTAGGCAGACGCCGTTGCTCTTCGCTGCTGCGTCGACTAGCCTATGTTTGCCGGGCTTGTTCGGGTTCTGCACGGCGAAATGTGGCAGATACCAACAGATGGCGCTGTCTCGCTCCGACCCGTCGCATGGCGTCGCGTACCCCTTGTCCAATAGGTTGGTGCTTGGAGTACTCGGCCGCGAACTGTGGGTCGGCGTCCATCTTCTGCTCAATCTTCTTCAGCCGGGACTCGCTTGATTGTAGCTAGGCGGCATAGTGACTTCGTCTCGTCGCCATGGCAGCCCAACCTCGTACCCGGTGTCAATCTTCCTGTCTGTCCTCCCGACTATGTCAATGGCCCTTTGATCGCTCGCCTTGACTCTCGGCTTGCCTTGTATGCCGAGCGCGTCGATCCGGAAGTGGGCTTCGACTAAGTCGTGGAGTTCCTAGCTGCATGCACCCTTGGTTCGGTCGGGCTCATACACATGCAGCACGTTCCCTTCTTTTAAGATGGTGCGGTTCCGTGCACCACCCATCCTAGTTGCGTTCTTGATGCTGCCGGTTGGTTAGGGCCGCCGATTCGGAGCTCGCGGGACACTATGCACTACTTAATTAATTAAACTAATGTAAACAACTCAACAAGTGTGTTCACGACCTAACTCTTTGTAAAGCTTCCGGCGTGCTCGATAGATGGCGTTGGCGTCGAGTTAGAAGTCGCTATGGTTTGTTTACCGTGATTAGGGTATAAGCAAATGTTTTTTTTCTAATAAACGAGCTATCACCTCAGATCAGTACACAGTGGTTTTATTTTACATCTCTCGCTAGTGTACCTTCAGGTCAAATTCTACCAAATACCATCAGGTATTTAACATTGGTCCATCGAGCCCGATAAGTACCGGTTTTTTGTGAGTTCATCCGTGGTACTCGCAGTGGATCGCTGCGGCTAAAGTCCACGGTTCCCCGCTTCGGCAGCCACCAAGCTTCACACAGCATTGGCGGTGAGCTGAGTCAGCGTTGGCGGTACTAGTTCAAGGAAGGAGTGGCCACAGAGGGCACCACTCTCAGATCAACACTTCGCTGGATGACGGCACGGTGACGCAGGCGCAGCCTACACGCGACGACACAGGTGACGTCACGCGCAGTTCAGACTTCTGATAGCGGCGAAAGAGGGCGCCACTTGCTGGTTGAAAACGGTGTTTGTGTGAAGTGCAATTTTGTGAGTACATTTTATTTATTTATCTTGTCCACGAATTGGACAAAGGTCGAGTCAAACGATTTTGAACTCTATTCCAACGAGAAGTTAAACTTAAGAAAATAATAGTGAAGAAGTTTCAACTTAGAAAATAATTTCGTAATCTTCGACTTGTAAAATTTTAACAATATTTTAGACTTATAAACTTTTAGTATATAACCAATTTGTGTGCATGTTAGAATTAGGACTTAGAATAATTTATAGAAAACGGAGGAACGGGGAACCTATGCCCGATTTATACCAGTTTTTGTGTTTCCAAAACACTTGTCAAATTTTAAATTGTGTTTTAGGACTTGTCAAATTTTAAATTGTGTTTTAGGACTTTTATTATTTTGTTGGATAATTGGTACGACTTAGAAAACCAGTCAGCTTTATGAAGTTATAAGTTTACCTACTGCATAAGTAGAAACAACACTTAGAAAATTTGTATATTTAATGTCTTTCAGAAACTTATTCATTTATATAGATTTTTTCAACTAATACTTTTGTTGTGTCAAAATCTGATCAAGTTAAAAAAAAAGTAAATACATTTTGTTTATTTATTAAGGACATAAATTAATAATAAAATTGATGGATTAATTAACGTTTTGAAAGATCAACAGAATGTTATCACAAAGGGAATGACAAATTTTAAAAAATGTGGTAAAGATAGATTAACGCTAGAATACATAGAAACAAAGCTAGAATTATTGGAAAGGGATTGGGCATTGTTTAAAGAAAATAACACTAAACTATATGAACGTTATAAAGCAGAAGATATAGTACAGAAAGTGGTTGATATCTATGATGCGACAGAAGACACTTATATTGTTTACAAAAGTTTAATGAAAACCGCTCTTAATAAAATTCGGTTAACTAAAGATTCTGAACGTCAAACCGATAATGCTTCAATTAGTATAAATAAATCAAGCAGTTCCTTTGTCAAGTTGCCTAAAATATCCATTCCAACATTCTCAGGAAAGTATGATGAATGGACAACATTCCATGATCTTTTTACATCATTAGTACACAAAAATGATACCTTAGATAATGTGCAAAAGCTCCATTATTTAAAGGGTCACCTTTCCGGTGAAGCAGAGCAATTAATACGTCATACACCTATAACTGATGCCAATTATAGTCAATGCTGGACACAGTTACAGAAGCGTTATAGCAATAAAAAATACTTAACAAATTGTATTCTTAGGAGATTGTTCGGTCAAAGGCGTATGCAGGTGGAATCAGCTACAGCTTTGAAGGGATCTGACGCAGAATGTCCCATTCGCAAAAAGTCCCGTTGTCGCAGAAGGTCCCATTCGCAGAATGTCCCATTCGCAAAAAGTCCCATTCGCACAAAGTCCCATTCGCACAATGTCCCAATCGCACAATGTCCCATTCGCACAATGTCCCATTCGCAGAATGTCCCTTTCACACAATGTCCTAGGAGCACCAGTCATAAAAAAGGAAAGCCGCTGTTCCATACAATGATTTCGTTTTATACCTACGAGACCGAAGGAGGGTAATGTGTTTATCAATCAAAAAGATACGTTAAAAAAGAAAGCGACTGCCGAAATTTAAGTTATTTTTCACTTTGCATTGTTTTTATTAAGAGTTCCGTTGTATTTTTATTGTTTTTTTTTTTTTTAAATTCACATTTTATTTGTGGCACTAATGGGCAAGTTCTATAGTAAGGTCTTCTAGTAAAGTCTTCTTCTTTTCGTGCCGAGAAACTCAAATTTTTACTCATTTATTCTTAAATTTTGTCTGACCAGTATGTAACCACCTGGACCGCTCTGTCATTTGCCACGTTCAGGTCCTGAAAGATACAGGTGGCTGGGCACGAAGGGCAGACAAGGAGGAGGGGCATATCCTGCGACCGGGCCCCACACTGGCACTGTGTTTGAGACTCCATTTCGCCAGATGTTATCTGCAGCGACCAACCTGTACCCGCAATCGGTTTAGGGATTTCCAGATTGGCCACTGCAGTTCGTGTCCAGGAGGCAGATTCTCTGCCGGAGTGATGGAGTATGGAGGGGTAGGATGTGCGTTTTTCACAGTGTAGATCTCTCGTCTGTTGCGCTGGCTTCCAAGGAGGACGTATGTCTGAAAAAGCTTTTGTGACTTTTTAGGCGTGCAAAAAAAAAAAAAAAAAATTACGTACGGGGCGTATACGCCCTGTACGTCATTTCTTGTTTGCCATTTTTTAGCGAAACCCGAGTGGTACACTTTTTTTCATTGAAGGTACTGAATAGAACAATTTGAGAACAATATCCTCAAAAAGTTTCAACAAAATCGGAGACTAGTGACGTACAGGGCGTGTGACGCCATCTGTGTTGTATCGTGCATTGGTATTTGACACATAATATACGAGTTTATGCAATTGGGACCTTTTGAGAATGGGACCTTTTGAGAATGGGACTTTTCGAGAATGGGACCTTTTGAGAATGGGACCTTCTGAGAATGGTACTTTTTGAGAATGGGACTTTTTGCGAATAGGACGTTTCGCGAATAGGACATTCTTTTTCACCGTGACATTTTGCGAATGGGACATTCTGCGTCAGATCCCTTTGAAGGAGTTGCTCGATACCACGTGCGATTGTCTTAATGCGTTGAGTAACTTGGAGATAAACGTGAAGACATGGGATGTCATTATTATACACATTGTTACCTTTAAACTAGACAACGAAACGCGTAAACAATGGGAGCTTAGTACTTGCAACAATGACTCCAACAATGACTTACCAACTTTCAACCAATTCAAAACTTTTATAGAAAATCGATTTCGTGCGTTATAGTGTTTAGAGCCTCAAAGGGCACCAGTTCATCAGGGCAACAACAATAAAATTTCATATGCTCATACTCCAAAGGCTATGTTGGCTACGAGTTCAGTAATACAATGCGAATTCTGCTCAGATTGACACAAACTTTGTTTCTGCAAGAAATTCGCAAAAGAGACAGTTGAAGTCAGACGTGATTTTGTAGCAAAAAATAAAATTTGCTTCAACTGTTTAGGCAGCAACCACATTGTTTCTGAATGTAGAAAACCTACCACGTGTAAGGTTTGTCAAAAGCGCCATCATTCGCTGTTGCATTTAGGTCAAGAGTCGGACAAAGGGGACCAACCTTCGACATTATCGACTATCGACAGTGTTAGTTCACCTAATAATAGTCCGATTGTTTCGTGTCTGTCGACAGGTAATATTCCCAAGCCCAGACAGGTTTTATTAGCCACAGCGCTAATAAAGGCCGAGTCACGCTCTGGTGAATTTCAGACTGTCCGCGCCTTGCTCGATCAGGGTTCGCAGGCATGTTTTGTAACAGAGGCCTTAGTTCAGCTACTCAAACTGAAAAAAATCCCTATTCAAGGAACTATTTCAGGCCTTGGGGGTAATAGTTCAATCATGGCAACGTACATGGTACATTTGAATATACAATCTCGAGTAGATTCAAATTTTAATCTTAAAGTTGATGCTTATGTGCTCAGTAAAATTACATCGTACTTACCTGAGCGTAGAGTCGACACTAGCTTAGATTGGTTACGAGTGACCACGCTGCAGCTTGCAGATCCAGAGTTCAATACTCCCAGTAAAATAGATATTTTACTGGGTGCTGATGCTTACAGTTGCATAATTAAGGCAGGCATATTTAAGAGTCCGTCAGGCACTCTGATTGCTCAGAGCACTACCTTAGGTTGGGTCCTGTCCGGAGCAGTTAGCAGGAACACATCTAAAGGTTCACCTAAAATTAATGTGTTGCATGCACATGTTAATGAAGACGAAATATTAAAAAGGTTTTGGGAAATTGAAGAGCAAATTAGTACAAAGAAAATACTAACCCCTGAAGAAAAAAGATGTGAAGAGCTTTATACTAAAACTACAGTAAGGGATAGCAGTGGAAGGTATGTAGTGAGACTACCTTTCCGCGATGAAAATCCCTCTTGTAAAGGTGGAGGCTCTCGTGCTATCGCTGAAATGAGATTTAAGTCATTAGAAAAAAGGCTAGAAAGAAATACAGATTTAAAGGAACGCTACAAGCAGGTAATAGAAGAATATTTACAACTAGGACACATGAATCAGATAGACAAGAATGATAAAAATAAGGAAGTGGCGGTATACTTACCTCACCATGCTGTAATCCGGGAAGATAAAATTACCTCAAAGGTACGTGTGGTCTTCAACGCGTCCGAGAAGAACAACAATGGAATCTCACTCAATGATACGTTGATGGTGGGACCTACTTTACAGTCCGATTTGAGACACACAGTGTTAAGATGGAGACTTCACCCCATAGCACTTGTAACCGACATCATCAAAATGTACCGCCAAGTCAGGATTTCGGAAGAAGACGCACTGTTTCAGCGCATATTATGGCGAGACAGTCCTGAAACCGAAATCAAGGACTACGAGCTGGTGACGGTTACCTTTGGTACGGCATCAGCACCATACCAAGCTGTTAGAACCCTACATCAAGCCGCCTACGATGAAGGTAAAAATTACAATCTTGCTGCCGATATGGTTCTGAACTGTTTCTACATGGACGATTTGATGACCGGTTGTAATAACGTAGAAGCAGGCCTGGAAATCTACAGGCAAATGACAGCGTTATTAGGAAAAGGTGGATTCACGCTCCAAAAATGGAACAGTAACAATCAAGAAATAGTAGACAGGATACAGGCAATGGAAGGTAATACATTGAAAGGACAAATAGATCAAATTTCGACAAAGGACAACATGAACAAGGACAATACAAATAAGCACAAAATCATAGAGGACATAAGACAAGCAATAGAGTACAACAAACCAAAGAAACCAGAACACAAAGAAAAGGAAGTAGAAATAAAATTAGATAGTACTATCAAAATTCTAGGACTTACCTGGAACCGCACCGCAGACACCTTCCAGTACACGGTAAATTTCCCGCTGCCGACAACCGCACCTGTAACTAAACGATCCATTATTTCTGTGATAGCACGACTTTTTGATCCATTAGGCTGGTTAGCCCCTAGTGTGGTTTTAGCGAAAGTATTTATCCAGAAATTGTGGCTTGCAGGTGTTGGTTGGGATGAGGAGCTAACTAAAGACTTCATAAATGAATGGAGATCATATCGTGAGGAATTGTTATAACTCACCAAAGTTCGGATTCCTCGTTGGCTTGGCACCAAGTCGAATGACTATTCTGGAACTTCACGGTTTTAGTGACGCTTCTAAAACAGCGTATTCAGCTGTGATTTACTTGCGAATTGTAGACGCAGATGGCAATGTTCAAGTGTCGTTGCTGGTTGCTAAGACCAGGGTTGCACCAGTAAAGCAAATAAGTATTCCGCGGTTAGAGCTCTGCGGAGCAGTCTTGCTGTCACAGATACTGTCTCAAACTTCTGAAGTCTTAAGTATCTCCCAAGACAAGGTCAAGGCGTGGACGGATTCCACTGTGGTGTGTGGTGTGGTGTTGGCCTGGATAAATAGCCACCCAAGTAAATGGAAGACGTTTGTGGCCAATAGGACGTCTGAAATATTGACCTCGATGAAAGCGTCGCAATGGTTTCACGTCCCCACTAAAGATAATCCAGCAGACTGCGCCTCTAGAGGGATACTTCCCAGTTCACTTCTAGAAAACGATTTATGGTTTTCTGGACCATCGTTTTTTAAATTACAAAAAGTCATTTACAATAGGCCAAATAATGATTGCAGTACAGATTTAGAAGAGTCAGCAAAGGCACATGTAGCGATCATTCCAAACTGTTCCTTCTTCGATCAATTTTCTCAGTTACGAAGGTTGGTTAGGATTGTTGCATACTGCCGAAGATTTTTAAAGGAGAACAAAATATACAGGAAAGGGTATTTACAAAAAACAGAATTAGACGCTGCACTCGAATGTTGTATTAGGAAAACACAGGAAGAACTATTTACAACAGAATACCAGGCCTCTCAGAAAGTATTGCGAAAAAAAGTTTTTATATATGGGAGACTGGCCAGTTACAATGTTTTTCGAAAATATGATTATTTATAAGTAAAAATAAGTAAGTTCCAATTTCAAAATTTCCCTCCACATTTTTTGCGAGTTAATTCAAAGTATTGTGTCTCACTGAAATATGGATCTGCGCCGGGAACATTTTAGAGCTATGATTTTATACGATTTCAAGTGTCGCCTGAAACCGGATGAATCGTACGATAGACTTCAAATGGCATTCATGGATGAAGGCCCTTCCAAGGCAACCGTGTATCGTTGGTATAACGAATTCAAGCGCGGTCGACCAACTTTGGGGGATGACGAAAGAAGCGGTCGCCCTTTGACGGCTGTTACCGAAGAAAACGTGCTAGCAGTGAAAAATTTAATCCAAGACAATAGGCGAATTACATATCAGGAGATTCAACACATATTGAAGATTGGATCGGGAAGCGTTCACGAGATTCTACACAGCCATCTTCGCGTGAGGAGGATAGTATCACGCTGGGTGCCGCACAACCTCACCGATGCTCAGAAGCAGGCCCGGGTGGAATGGTGCCGTGATATGCTTAACAAATTTGAAGCAGGCTCGTCTCGGCGTGTTTACGACATCGTTACAGGTGATGAGTCCTGGATTTATCAATACGACCCAGAAACCAAGCGCCAGTCGACTGTTTGGGTGTTTCAAAATGAGCCAACGCCTACCAAAGTGAAGCGATCTAGAAGCGGGGGTAAGATTTTGATCGCTAGCTTTTTTAATTTGACTGGCCACTTGGTATCAATTCCCTTACGGGATCAAAGAAGCATTAATGCCGAATGGTATACTACCAAATGTTTGCCAGAAGTTTTCTCTGTTATAAGCAACAAGCGACCAAACACAGGGCTCCGCGGGCTACTGCTCCACCACGACAATGCACCTGCGCACACCGCACTCAAAACGAGGGACTTCCTGGACAGCACGCCAGTCAAACTCCTGGGTCACCCTCCTTACAGCCCTGATCTAGCACCGTGTGACTTCTTTTTATTCCCAAAAATAAAAAATCAGCTCAAAGGGATACAATTTTCGTCGCCGGAAGATGCGCTGGCTGCGTTCGAGCAGGCTGTAAACGAGGTGTCTGCGGCGGACTGGAAAAAGTGTTTTGAAAACTGGTTTAGGCGCATGAATCTTTGTATAGAGGCTGGTGGAAAGTACTTTGAAAAGATTTAATAAAAATATATGTACGTATAGAACAATTTTTTTTAGTTTCGCAAAACTTTCTGAGTGTCCCACGTATAATGAGCTGAAGAATAAAAACTATATACAATCAAAAACAAGTCCATTAAGGTCACTTTGCCCCTACCTCGATGATAAGGACATTATGAGAGTTAGAGGCAGACTGGAGAAATTAGAGCTAAGCGAACAAATGAAACATCCGATAGTCCTGCCACACTCCAGTCATTTAACTCGGCTAATCATAGCTGATGCACACCATAAAACCCTTCACGGGGGTCTTCAGCTTATGATAAATTATTTAAGGACAGCCTACTGGATTATAGGTGTCAGAAATGTAGTCAAACACCATGTCACCAAGTGTGTGACATGTGCCAGGCAAAGAGCTAGTACACAAAATCAATTTATGGGTTCACTACCAGCTGTTCGGTGCACCCCAGCTCGACCATTTTTGCATAGCGGGGTTGACTATGCTGGTCCTATTAATGTGAGGACAACGAAAGGTCGTGGCCACCGTTCATACAAGGGCTATATATGTCTGTTTGTATGCATGGTCACTCGTGCACTTCATTTAGAAGTAGGTAGTGAGTGACATGAGCACTCAAGCCTTTTTAGCGGCGTTTAGACGTTTTGTCTCGAGACGAGGTCATTGTGCCAAACTGTGGAGTGACAATGGTACCACGTTTGTAGGTGCCTCCAGAGAGTTGCAGCAGTTGAAAGCTGTCCAATCGTCCATAGCCGAACATCTTGAAGCGAGTGGTACGGAGTGGCACTTCATTCCTCCTCACAGTCCCAACTTTGGCGGGCTTTGGGAGGCAGGAGTGAAGTCCACAAAGTTCCATTTGAAACGAGTGATCGGTGAAGCGAATCTCACATTTGAGGAACTGACGACACTTCTCAGTCAGATAGAAGCGTGCTTGAACTCGCGACCTATGAGCACAATTAAAGTTGATGATCCTGGTGAACCATTACCATTATCACCTGGACATTTTCTAATTGGAGAGCCTTTAGTGAATGTACCAGATAACAACTACGAAGATTCAAATATTAATTATTTATCACGCTGGCAATTCATTCAACGAATGCTTCAGTCCTTTTGGAGACGTTGGTCTCACGAATATCTCGTTACTTTGATGAATCGTTACAAATGGTCTTCCCAAGTTGCTGAGCCAAAAATTGGAGACATTGTGCTAATCAAAGAAGACGACTTGCCGCCAAGTCGTTGGTTGATGGGTAGGATAGTAGAAAAACATCCTGGGGATGATAACATCACCCGTGTTGTCACGTTACGCACCAAATCCTCAACAATCAAAAGGCCAACATCCAAAATATGTATTTTACCAGTAGTTGAATAAGAATATTGTTGTTGTTAATTTATTGTTTACATATTTTACTTAACTATGATTTTACAACTATTTTACACTTTTAATCATTTTAGCATAAATTTATACATACATTTTTTACGCATGTAAACTTTAGATAAACTGTGAAAAATCGAATGATACATAAATTTTAAGTTTTCTTTTACACTGTTTACAATTTTTATATTCTGTTTGTATAACCTAGAATAATTCATGTTTAGCGCTAAGTTATTGTAGGGTCTTTACACCTTTTAATGATGGTAGTTTGATTAATACGCAAGAGTACGTAATAATAGAATTTAATTGAATGATAATGAGTGCACGCGATTTGAGTGATAATTGTGTACTAAAGTATAGACCGCGCGTAGCGAGTAAAGTGCTGACACAATGATGTCAAATTTGTGCGTGCTTTGCACTGTACATGCTCCGGGGCCCGAGAAGATGTGAATGAGATGAAGGATAATGATTTACAAGATGATAGTTAACAATTTTGCTTACAAACTTAAATAAACTAAGCTTAAGGTATTTCATTGAATTGAGTCCGAGCGGATGGCGAAGACCCTCTGCTCGTTGTGGCGATGGTAGGGCGACCCGCAGAGGTGGCAACGGGAGCTACATAGCTCACGCTAGACTCTGCCTGCTCCGTTGTGGCCTCTGCTCGCTCAGCTGTCGGAGGTGCGGGCGCTGGATGCGGCTGGCGCGCTCGTACGCGTTGCCATGTGTACAAGATGATGCAAACCACGACGACTCCACCCAAGATGTAGATGGCGACGTAATGATGAATGTCATGGAATGTCACTTGATCTGCCAGTTCCTGATTGGATTTCATTTCTTTGAGTGCTTTTTCAATCGCCTTTATGTCTTCCCGTTGTTCGGTGATATCGTCTGTCTCATTCAGTGGAGCGATGAGAGGTATAGACAGATTAATTATGTGGTTTATTGGTGGAATTTCTATGTTCATGACATCGATCTTCGTTTTAATTGTGTTTGATAATGCTCTGTGTGCATAAATCGTAAACATTCTGTCTTTGATGACGCAGTTGTCTCCCAGTGTAATGACACCTGTTTTGCTGAGTTGCTCGATCGTAAAATCGTCATCGCATATGACTCGCACACTGCATTGTCCGCAACAAAAGTAAAGATATGAATTAATTAAGTTCAAGTCAATCCAGGTATCGCGACATTCTCTTGTTTCAGTTTGACATTGATTAGATGCTTGATGTTTCAGACATAAGTTGTTGTCTGACGTCATTTGATAGACTGGCCTTTTCAGTGGGCAAATGTACTCGTCGGTGTCGTAAGAAATACATCTTTGTAAGTCGCTTGTAGACACTGGTATGTTAGAGTCTTTATGTGTATTGATAGCCAGGTATTTTGCTACAGGCACTATATTGACCATGCTTGCGTTGACTTGTTGTGGAATCTGTATGAGGTTGTAAAGCTCATAATCTTCCCTGCTCACAAGAGGAATTCTTACTTCGAAAATCAGGAACTTTCTGGTAGCTCTTGCTTTCACTTTCAATAGGTGATAGATCTTCGCCAAGTCGGTCTGAATATTATTAATCGGTAAGGCTAAGTCCTTTGAGATTTGTCCGGTTATAACATTCAGTTCGTTTTTCAACTGTGCCGGCGTTAGCAAGTGAAAGTTGAACTTTTCATAGAAAATGTTAGCCACTGTGTCAACTAGTGTCTCCTGGATTTCTTTAAGATTGGTCATGATGTTATTGGCTATGAACGTTGATAATGTGAATTCCGCTTTGTTGTCAGTGTGTTGGATTTCTTCTTTCAGTTTGCTTATGGCCGTGTTGCAATTGGTAATGTGTTGGTTGATTATTTTGTGCTGCTTGTCCAGGGTATTTTCAATCCTTTTGATGACATTTAGTTCAGCCTCCACTACTGAAGTTTGGTTTTTCCACAGATTACTGAGATGTTTTTGATTGCTTCTGATTAAGGCAATATCCTTCTGATATTGTTCGGCGAAAGTTTCATCCAAAACTCCAAACAAACTATGTGCGATGTAGCCGATGCCGTTGATAAGCCCGCGACGTCGGCGAACTTGACCTTGCTGACCAAGTAAAACATTGTTGTAGTGTTCAAGTTCGTTGTACCCGTGAAGCAGTTGTAATCGGACTACGTTGCATTGTGGTATTTGATCCCTTGAACATATGTTGTCCAGATGAGTGATAAACTTGTCCAGAAGGTTAATTCCTTGCCAATACGGAGCCATGTCGCAATAAACGACGAGTTTCCATTCTTCACGTTCCAATTTCATATTTGCGAGTTTATCAAAAAATATGTTTTTATTTTCTGCAACTTTGGAAATTTTGTATTCGCACGTTCCTGAGCAAATAAACATCAGAAGTACGAGTGTCGTAATTATGAAGTTGCACAATTTTGATGAGGTTGGCTTGGAATATTTATTGTTTGTTGCTTGACCTTCTTTGTTTTCCTTTTCTGTATCGTGGCTTTGATTATTGTGGTTGATCGGCAAGACGGATAATTTCGTAATTGGTCTCTTGAGTGAACCATTTTTCGTCCGTAGGGTCACTACTCTGACGTATCCGTCTTTCCCTGGATGAAGTTCAATAACTCTGCCCATGGGCCATTTTCCCGGGGGAAGATTAATGTCGTGAATGATGACGATGTCATTGATCTTCAAATTCTGATGAGGTTTGTGCCACTTACTGCGAGCTGATAGTTGGCACAGGTACTCAGCTCGCCATCTCTTCCACAGATCATCAAATATTTTTTGTGTGAGCTGCCATCTTGTTCGCAAGTCTCTCTCTGTCTCGATGATAGTTAGTGTCGGACCACTTGCCAAAAAGTGAGACGGTGTGAGACAGTCTAAATCCTCGGGATCTTCGCTGAGTGCGCACAATGGTCGGCTATTCAAACATGCTTCTATTTGAGCGAGTAACGTCGAATATTCTTCAAACGTCAACTTCTGATCTCCTATGACCCGCTTGAGATGGTACTTCAAACTCTTGACGGCGGCTTCCCAGAGGCCTCCGGCACTAGGCCAGGAAGGGGCATTAAAATGCCAGTTAATCTCCATACTGGTAATAGCCTCGAAAAAACTGTCATCCAAAGTGTTTTTGATATTCACGAACTCTTCGTTGAGTATTCTACTCGCTCCAACAAAGTTCGTGCCATTGTCACTATAGACATGGCCTGGGGTGCCTCTCCGAGCTGCCATCCTCCGCAAAGCTGCTAAGAACGATGATGAGGTCAGGTCCGATACTAGCTCGATGTGTACAGCCTTGGTGGCCATACAAACGAACACGGCGATGTACCCTTTTGTGGTTTTGATACCTCGGCCCTTGCTTGCTTTGACGTCGACAAACCCAGTAAAATCAACCCCTGTATGATAAAATGGTCGTGTTGGATTGCTGCGTGCAAAAGGAAGGTTGCCCATGAGTTGTTCGTGTTTGATTGGGTCGTGTTTTTGGCACTTGACGCAGTTTCGTAAGCGCTTCTTGACAGCTCGGTTTCCTCCCAGAATCCAATATTGTTGACGCAGCCATGCTTGAGTAACTCTCGCTCCCCCATGGAGTGTCATCTGATGTCCTTGTTCGATCAATAAGTCACTGAGGTGTGTGTTGTTGGGAACGATGAGAGGATGCTTCATGTTCTGACTCATTTTCGCGTTGTTCAATCTGCCACCGACTCTCAGTAGGCCGTCTTGATCCAAAAACGGGTTCAGCTTTAGCAATTTGCTCTTCGCGTCTATTTGCTTCTGATCTCGGAGACTAAATACCTCTTCCTTAAATACCGTCAGCTGTACTTGTTTGATAAACAGATGTTTAGCGATTTTTATTTCGCTGACAGTCAGATACTTCGGTTTGTGTTGATTGCGAGATATGGCGCGCAAAGTCCAAGCAAGAACACGCGCTGCTCGGTCGAATTTGCTGAATCTGCTCAATAATTTTAAAATAATATCTTCATTTTGTTGGACTACATTACTTTTTATTGACTTCCTGATTTCTTCATATGTAATGTGAGTTGGTATGTCTTGATTGTGGTTTACTTTGAATGTTGATAGCCAGGTTGGTCCGTGCCACCAAAGAGGATGATGATGTAGTTGATTCGCTGATAATCCTCGGCTCGCGCAATCAGCTGGATTTTCGGCCGATTTCACATATCGCCAGCTTTTTGTTGGTATTATCTCCGTTATTTGTGCTACTCTGTTAGCCACGAATGGTTTCCAGCGATTCGGTTCACCATTGAGCCAACCTAGTACTGCTGTCGAATCGGACCAACCGTATATTCGTAGGTTATGGGTTGATAAACAGTTCTGGACAACTTTCATCAGTTTTGACAACAAGTGCGCAGCGCAAAGCTCCAATCTAGGCAGAGATACTGATTTGTTGACAGGCACGAGCTTTGATTTCCCTGCTACTATGACCACAGGGGATTGACACTCCGCCTTTTCCTGATTGATAATTCTGCCATAAATTACGCATGCATATGCCTTTTCTGATGAGTCACAAAACCCATGCAACTCTATGTTTGCATTTTTTGTAGTTTGAAGCCATCTTGGCACATTAATATGTTCGATTTGTGGTAACTCCTTTTTTATTTTAAGCCATTCTTCATTGATGTTTGTAGGTACTGCGTCATCCCATTGAAGATTCAACGACCAAACTTTTTGGAACAAAAGTTTCAGTTTGGTGGATACTGGAGACAGCCAGCCGAGCGGATCAAATATCTTTGAAATGTCAGATAATAATGATCTTTTGGTGGATGGTGTCAATGATGATGTGTCTATCTTAATCTGGAACTTGAATTGATCGTCCCGGGGGTGCCAGCGCAGTCCCAAAGTTTTGGTTGATTCTTGATGCCTGAATTCGAATGCTTGTTCCTTGTCTGATATTGATTCTTGTATGTTAATGTTATTAGATGACCATTTTCGCAAATTAAATCCACCAGATTTCAGTAAATTAATTAGGTCATCCTTGAGTTGTTTGGCTTCCTCTATACTGTGGTGTCCTGCCAGAAGATCATCCATGTAGAAGCATTGTTCAAGTACCGCTGATGCTGTAGGGTATCTTGAACGTTCGTCTTCTGCTAACCGTTTCAACGTCATCATGGCCAGGAATGGAGCTGCTTTGGTGCCATAGGTGACTGTAGTCAACTCATATTCTCTAAGCAATTGGGTAGGTGAGTCACGCCAGACGATTTTCTGATACTGAAGGTCCTTTTCATTACATAAGATCTGTCGGCACATTTTCTCGATGTCGGCTGTGATTGCATATTCATACTGTCTCCAACTCAGAATCAATGTAAACAAATCCTGTTGTAAATTAGGACCGCTGTACATTAAATCATTGAGACTGTAGCCCGTCGAAGTTTTCGCTGATGCGTTAAATACAACTCGCAGCGATGTTGTTGCCGAGTCCGGGCGTAAAACGCATAGGTGAGGTAAAATGCAATCCGGCAGAATTTTCTGTGCGCACTTGCGCATGTGACCCAATTTGATATATTCGTTGATGAATGTTTTGTAATCTTCGGAAATATTTTTATTACTTGAAAACTTTCTTTCCAGTTGATAAAATTGTGCTACGGCTCTTTATTTTGATTCTCCCAATTTTTCTTTGATATCTGGCTTCAGTGGCAGTCTAACCACGTATCTACCATCATCTCGTCTTACTGTTTCCGATTGATATTGTTGAAGGCATTGATGATCCTCAGAGGACATATTAGTATCGGGTTCGGTGACATCTTCAATGCTCCAAAACCTTTGTATGTCTTGTATATTGTTCATGATAACGTTGCATTGATAAGACTTGACATTGCCGCTCAAAATCCAGCCAAGTTGAGTCTGTTGTGCTATTGGCAGAGATGAGTTTTCCTTGATTATGCCAGACATGATGATTTCCGAGTAAACTTCTGCTCCCAACAATAAATCGATAGGACGACAAACGTTGAAATCTGGATCTGCTAGTTGAATGTTTTGAAGATATTCCCAAGATGGTTTTGCAAAACTGTGGTTTGGCAAGTTGTTAATTAATTTCTTCATAATAACAACTTTTGTTTGGAATATATAATTCGAGTGTAATGATGACGCTACAAGACTGATAACTCCCTTACCGTTGGTTTGATTGGCACTGACTCCAACTATGACGCCTTTGCATGCTCGGCGCGGCAGTTTCAGTATTTGAGCTGCGTTCTCAGTGATGAGGGAGGCTTGAGAGCCTTGATCTATGAGAGCCCTCATTGTGTGATATTCCCCATTAGCTCCTTGTATACGGACAAGTGCTGTGGCTAGCAGAATTTCAACAACAGATTCCTTGGAAACATGTGTCACATTGCTTTGTGTGTAGTCTTCACATAACGTAGACGGTGACATATCCATGTTGCTGGACACTGCGTTTGTCTGTAGGGCATCGTGTAGTACGGTGTTATGAGTTCCATTACACACCCTGCATCTTGATTCAGAACGGCATGATTTATTTTTGTGATCAACCAGGCAATTTTTACACAAGTTGAACCTTTGCAATGTGTTTCTCTTTTCTGCTGACCCCGATTCTAAAAATGGCTTGCAGTAGAAAAGTCCGTGGCTGTCGTCTTTGCATAGTGGGCAATATTGTGTTTTCGTTGCACAACTTTTTACAGCTGAACTACGCAAAAACGATTTGTTAAAATCGTTTTTGTTGTTTAAATTATTCGATTTTGATTGATTATTTTTGCTGAATTGATGTCCTGAATCCTTGCTTCTACTCGGAGATGACGACGAGGTTGATTTGGATGAATAATGTTTTCGCCGTGTTGACTCGAGAGCAGTATATTTGTTCTCTAAAAATTTCAGAAAGTCTGCTAGAACAGGCAAGGCTCTTGGATTTTCTAATGATTGAGTGTATTCACTAAGCGTCTGAGTATCCAGCTTCAGTGTAAGTAAATGCACAACCATTGGTCCCATGGCGGCTACATCTATACCAAGATTTTTCAAGGCGTTCATGCATTCATTGATAGTGTCGAACATGTTCTTGATCTGTGTGTCGACTTGGTTTTGCATCGTAGGTAATGACAGGAGTATGTTCATGTGTGAGGTGAAAATTAGCCTGTCATTGTTATACCTGTGATTCAATATGTCCCAGCTGATGTGGTAATTTTCGGAACTGATGTTGAGATGTTGAATGATCCTTTCTGCTTCGCCTTTCAGCTTACTTTTTAATAACTGCATCTTCTGGGCGCTTGGGATGCTTTTGTTGTTATGGACAGCCTCTTGGAATAAGTCCTTGAATGATATCCATTTGTGATAGTTCCCTGAGAAGGTAGGAATATCCATTTTCGGTGTAAAATTTTCCCGATATGAAACGGAATACATTTTGCTATTGACCAACTTTTTGATGTCAACGTACCGTTTTTCGTAGTTGCTATATTCCTGTTCATACTCCTCATCTTCTGAGTACATCTCACTATCAATTTCCCAGTGCAGGGAATCGATGGTTGACCATTTTGCTTGAATGGTTCTGAGCACATCTTCGAATTCCCATTTTTCGGTGAGGCTCTCTATATCCACGCTCCTGATTGCTCGTGATAAAGCCTTGAAGTTACTCTTCTGCTTGCGGAGCATTTCTTCTAATTTACTGGCATTACCTCGAGAGACAATCTTCTTGAACAATGATGTGGATGGGGTGCCAGTTGGCTTGCTATTTGGTTGATCTGGATCAACTGACAACATGTCCGTTTGCTGTTGCTCATCCGCAGCTTCTTGATTGCGAGTATCTGATATACGCATTGATGAAGCGCTAGGCAACTTATCCCCTTGACCCGTACTAGTAGACGGTTTGTAATTTTGAATGATTTCCTGAGCTTCATTGTAGAAAATTCTTGCTTTGTCGTACATGTTCTCCGAAAAGTAGGTATAACCACGATCTTCAAACTCACACAATTGAGCATGATTTTCTTGAAACTCCCTCCAGTATGAATCCAGGATTTGCAAACGTTTTTTGATGTTAGCCGGAGTTTTGCGGTCCGCAGAATCCTTCTTGAAATTCCGCAGTTGCTGCTCCATGGCTTGAATGATTCGATCTTGATTGGCCAAAATGTTTTCCATGCTGGCGCTCATGATTGTTGTTGTATGATAGATTTTCAGTCGTTGAGTTGTAGCAGACGGATGTTACTCTATCCACCGGTCGTAGTCACAGGAGCTGTACTTCCGTGCTCACAGTTTAATCACACTGTTATGAACGCGAAATATTATTATTAACATTCGTTAGTCATTACGAATTGTGTTTTATAGTTATGTATATGAACCATAGCTTGGTTATAACTTTAATTTCAACCAAGCAACCATAACTTTAATTTAAATTATTTTCTCATGTAATACTAATGTTTAGATCAACTTGCATTCTTAATTTGCCACGGTTCAGTTTGGAAGGACATTCCGCCAGTAACGTCCTTGGTGGGCGGTATGTTCACGACCTAACTCTTTGTAAAGCTTCCGGCGTGCTCGATAGATGGCGTTGGCGTCGAGTTAGAAGTCGCTATGGTTTGTTTACCGTGATTAGGGTATAAGCAAATGTTTTTTTTCTAATAAACGAGCTATCACCTCAGATCAGTACACAGTGGTTTTATTTTACATCTCTCGCTAGTGTACCTTCAGGTCAAATTCTACCAAATACCACCAGGTATTTAACAAGTGAATAAAAACAATGTTTGTACTAAATTAAAGTCAACTAATTCAAAATAAATATCAAGTCCAATAGGACCAAAATATTGTAAGTTTCAGTAAACTGCTCAAAATTTTATAAGTATTTGTTTGGAACAACTTAATCTGGTGGCAATCGGGCATAGGTTTCCCGTTCCGTCGTTTTTTAAGAAACTATTCTAAGTTCTAAACTAACATGCACAAATAATACAAGTCTCTAAAACTAAACGTAAAATTTTCTAAGTCTAAAAATCTACTTAAAATAATTCTTCAAAGTCCAAAATTCTTCCAAAAACTTCTTAGTTAAAATGTCCAAATAAATAAAGTCCAAAATGGCTTGTCACTAACTGCCTTTGTTTATATATTAAAATGTACTCACAATTTTCACTCACTCAAGTCACTCACACAACACGCTGATGGTGTATGTGGCGCACTCTGGTGGTGAGTGGCAACACGTCGAACTTTGGATGTAACGTCAGTCCTCTGATGTCACGTTGAACTGGGTGTGTGTGACGTCCTTATGACGACACGTTGAGCTCCGCGAAGCTGTTGTCACCTCACTTCAGAACTGGTCGCAAGTGGCGTCCTCTTGACGTCACTTTTCCGCCGCTGCTTACCCCGTCCGCAACACTGGACGAAGCTGTCGCTGCCGATGCGGGGAACCGTGTACTTTGCCGCAGCGATCCACTACGAGTAGACCTCTCAAAAAACCGATACTTACCGGGCTCGATGGACCAATCTCAGTACTTAAGTTTGAACTAATGAGTATTACTAGAAGGGTTAAAGGTGTAAATGAAACAACCAAACTGTATACTGATCTAAGTAAAGTAAGTATATTTTCTCACGAGTAATGATCGCTGCGTCCCTACAAAGGGCGCTACGAAGCGGTTTATAGGCATGGCCTTTATACCGCGGTTTCGTTGCGTGCCCGTTACAACGGGCACGAATCAGTTGGGTGTGGCCATCGTGGCACATTGGTATATGGCAGGCGTGTATACAATAACCTGCCATGGGAGTAGATGCATATGTACAGCGGGAGCGCCGCGACGCTGTCTCACAGCGCCGGTTTTTCACATCACCTAGGCGACACATTCCCACACGGTGAAACTAGAGGCGAACCCCTAGAGGCCGCGCAAGTAATAGTCAGCGAATAGATGATGACTATATAGGCGCGCCCGACTGTGGATGTATGGCCCCGCCTGACACGCTTCCGAATCTAGCCAGTTACGTCCCAGGCTAAGGAACCGTTATGTATGTTTGAACGGTATTGTATGTGTAACACCGTTCATGTATATAACGAAGCACGCACCGCGCGCGGCTTATACTTGTTATGTGTGTTTATACGATTGTGGAGTCGTGTATGTATGGCTAACGATGCACATAGTACCTATGTTAACTTAGTACACTATATACACCGTATGTATGTAAATAGTGGAGTATTTTTGTATGAACGAGGCGCGTATGTAATGAATGTGCGGCTCGCTCAAGCGTCAATTGTGTATATGAGGATGCGGGGGAGGGGTTGGGGGGAGCATGGGCGGGGCCTATGCGTTGCACAAGTCACGTGGTAGGCGTCGAGTGTCCGGCGGGCGTGCGTGCCATGGCGCTATATGTTTGATATGCGGGTGGGCAGAGGCGTCGGCACGCGCGAACATATTTGTAGTGAGTCGGGCGCAAAAGCTGTCCAGGCTCTCAATCCCTAGATCTCGAGCGATAACATCATTTCTCACGTAGCGAGGTGCATCCGCTATCCAGCGCAGCGTCTGACTTTGCTGCGCACGGATACGTTTCTTGTTAGTCTCGCTAGTGAGGACGTACCATGATGGAGCGGCATATGTAGTTACTGGACGTATATAAGTTTTATATACGCCCAGTTTCGTACGTAACGGGAGTCGGGACGAGAGCACCGGTTTGAGCATTGCGCGCACAACTCTTGGCTTAGCGACGACTTGTTTCACATGACCTCCCATGTTGAGTCTTCTATCTATGGTCACCCCCAGGTATTTCGCCCGGGGGGTCCATTCGATATCGACCCCCTGCAGTGTGAGGGGTGGGGGAGGTGGGCACACCCGACTAGTAGGGCCTGTGTCTTACCCACGTTCACCGATAACCGCCATTACGACAGCCATTCGGGAAGAAGTTCTAACACGCGCTGCATTTTGACGGCCGCGTGCCGCGCGTTAAGCGAGGTACATATGTACGCGGCGTCGTCTGCATACAGCGCGAGTGTGGATTCCTGCGTCGTGGGAATGTCATCGGTGTAACATGAGTAACACAGTGGCGAGACACAACCGCCCTGCGGTACGCCTGCCGCTATGGGTCGGGCGCTAGATAATACACCGTCGACCACCACCCTGTATTTCCTGTTTTGCAGGAAGGACTGGACCACTTTAATTATGCGACGAGGCGCGTCGGACTTACTCATCTTATAGATAAGGCCTTCGTGCCAGACGCGGTCGAACGCTTTTTCCATATCCAGGAATACTGCGACTGCGTGCTCCTTTTTATTTAGCGTCGCTGTAAGTAGGTGCAGTACCCTGGATAGCTGGAGCGTCGTGGAATGTTCAGGCCTAGGTGTCAGGTGCGGTGTAAGATGTCGCAGCAGGAGTGCTTCGAACACCTTGGAGATGGTAGAGAGAAGAGTAATGGGCCGATAACTTCCGGGCTTTAACACATTTTTGTGCGCCTTTGGCAGCATAATAACGCGCCCTTCCTTCCAGCACGTAGTAAGTATATTTGCTTAAACGTACCAGACCTTATACCTAGTTGGCAAACAATCTCCATTGCGACTTCTATTTTGACGCCAACGCCATCTAGTTGCGTTATTGTAGAACTTAAAAAGTAACAATGTTTTTGTTGACTTAATGAGCGACTGTTGATCATTAACACCGTCATTGTGTTGCCCTCTGGACCTAGCTTGTGCGCGCGCTGAAAATTCTTTTTAGTACGTTAATACAAAAGACATCAACGCGCGCTATGTTTGGCTTGTTGTATGTGACTGTAGGCGCGCCCGGCGGCGGTTATGAACGGGCGGCCGTTATGAACGGTCCGCCGTTTCTTCACGGCCTCCTGGCGACCTCAGCCGAGTGAGACCCAGAGCGTACCCTGGGAGGCCCAGCTAAGGTAACCAGTGACAGAAGTGCCGACTTTGACGAACCTACAGTTTAGTAATGAAAGCGACTAGCTAGTACTAGCGCCGTTTGTGTGTGTGGGAGCGGCAATGAGCTGAGTTACACCGCTCATGATAACCGATAACGTGCGGCGACCGCAGCGCTATTCGGTGCATGTGTACTCGCGTATGTATAGACATGAGTGTCTGTTTTACGACGTAAAGCTTGCCTATGTTAACTTAAATTAGAACAAACTTCACGCCGTGAATGTCGTGTTGGGTGGGCAGTGTTATTGTTTTGAGTAAGCAGCGTGTAGACTGTTGCTACTTACTCAGGCGTCATGTCCGGTTGGTGGATGGGGTTGCACAGTCTGCGGTTATGAGGTCACGTGGTAGACGCTTTTTGTCCGGCGGGCGCGCGTGCCATGGCGCTATATCTTTGATATGCGGCCAGGCAGAAGCGTCGGCCCGCGCGAACATTGATGTTGTGAGGCGGCCTATGAATTCATCCAGGCTCTCTATCCCGGTGTCCCGCATGATGACATCGTTCCTCACGTAGCGAGGAGCGTTCATGACGCGACGCAGCGACATGTTTTGTTGCGCGCGGAGCTTTTTCTTGTTTGTCTCGCTCGTGAGGGCGAACCAAGCTGGGGAGGCATATGTTAATAAGGATCGAATATAAGTTTTGTACACGCCCAGCTTGGTGCGGGCGGGGAGGCGGGATGAGAGTACCGGGTTGAGCAGGTTGCGTGCTACCCTGCACTGGTTGACCACATTTGTGACGTGCAGCCCCATCGTGAGCCGGCGGTCGATTGTCACGCCCAGGTACTTGGCATGAGGCGACCACTCGACGTCGGCTCCTTGAAGCTTCAGGCGTGGTGGTAGGGGCCCTAAACCTGTGGCGATGGCCTGCGTCTTACATACATTCACCGTTAGGCGCCATTTGGAGAGTCATTCGGGGATGCTGTCGAGGGCGCGCTGCATCTTACGCGCCGCATGCTTGGTGTTTAGTGATGTTGTGACATACGCGGCGTCGTCAGCGTACAGCGCTAGCGTCGCCTCTGGGGTCGTGGGGATGTCATCGGTGAGGCAGGTGTAGGACGCAGGTGAGAGGCAGCTGCCCTGCGGTACGCCCGCCCGTATTGGACGGGGGGCGGACAGCTCGCCCTCTAGAGTGGTGACTCTGAATGTCCTGTTGGTCAGAAAGGATCGAATCACGTGTATTAGGCGACGGGGCGCACCCTTTTGGGACATCTTGAATAGTAGGCCTTCGTGCCATACACGGTCGAAGGCCTTCTCCATGTCGAGGAATACTGCTACCGCGTATTCCTTCTTGTTCATGGTAGATGCCAGCTGGTGCAGTACCCTCGACAGCTGGAGCGTCGTCGAGTGTTCTGCGCGAAACCCGAATTGTTCTGCTCGGGGTGTGAGGTAAGGTGTGAGTTGTCGCAGCAGGAGGGATTCAAACACCTTGGAGATGGTGGGCAGGAGAGTGATCGGCCGATAGCTCACAGGCTTCAGGACATTTTTGTTCGCCTTGGGCAGCATTATGACGCGCCCTTCTTTCCACGAGGCCGGGACGGAGCCCGTGCGCAGGATCCCCGTAAACAGGCGCGCCAGGGCCGCTACAATACGGTAGGGCAGGTGGCGCAGCGCTGTATTGGTGATCCCGTCGGCACCTGGGGCCTTCCTAGGGCTCGTTCGCAAGATGGCGCGACTGACTGCGCCAGGCGAAAAATAAATGGAATCATCGTCAGGAGTTATCGGCGTAGCGAAGTACTCCCCAAGGTGTTTCTCGACTGCCGCGACGTGTGCATGTTGGGTGGTTGGGTTCGGTTGGAACTGACGCTCCAGGTGTTCCGCGAAGACCTCCGCCCGGTCCTCAGCTAGATATTTCAGCGCCCCGTCGCTGTTTTGTAGTGGGCGCACCGGAGCTGGGGTGTTTTTTAGTTGGCGGCACAGCCGGTGGATGGAGGGCCAGTCGCCCTCCGCGGCGTCTATTCTGTCCTCCCAGCTCACGGCGCTCAGAGCTCTGAGCTCGGCCTTCACCTTTTCCGCTAGTTTATTCAGCTGAGTTTTCATTGTTGGACAACGGAGTTGCTTTGCTGCCACTGCTTGCGTAGCCGTCGTTTCTCGGTTATTAGGCGTCGGATTCGCGCTGGCAGGGGCGGCTGGTGCACTCTCCCCTGCTGCTGCGTCTGAGTGGCTTCCTCTAGTGCCTGCTGGATGCAAGCAGTGACCTCCACTGCCAACATATCCACATCTTCTGCGGAGGTGATAGGCCGAGTAGGTGTAGTGGATTCGATCCTTTCTGAGAAAGTGTTTCCGTCTATGATACGACGTGGCGCTTGTGGTTTCAGTCTGGTCGGCAATCCCGATAGTACGACGAGTACTGGATGGTAGTCTGAGTCCAGTTCGTTGTCCTCCTGGTTCGCGTTGTATGAGTTCCATGCCTGGTGTTTACAGTTGAAGTCACCGGCGAGGATAGTTGGATCAGTTGTGATAGTAGCGCCCGGACTTCTGACAATTCTAGTACATTGCCGGGCGGTTTGTATGTGGCGTATATTTTCAAGTCCTCGCCGGCCACGTGCAGCTGCAAGCCCAGCGCGTAGAAGGAAGTCAGCTGGGGCGGGGGGAGTTCTTGATGGACGACTCTTCTCTTTACCATGACTGCCAAGCCACGATATCGAGCGTTGTTTGCCAACCGTTGGTCCTTCCTGTAAACGAGATAACCCGGGAACTTGCACTTGTCTTCAGGTCCCAGGTGAGTCTCGTTTATGAGCGCCACGTCTATGTCCTGTTCCCTCAGGAGTTGGCGGAGGAATGTTATGCTACCCCTGAGGCCTCTGGCGTTCCAGTGTAGTAATCTCAACGGCTTAGACATTGTGATATAAAGTGAAAAGTGCGGCTAAGCCGTCGAGAATTACTTGCTCTACATCTTGCCCCTGCCTTATAGCTTTAATTAAGTCCATAAGCAGCTTAATGGCGCAGGTAGTGAAGTCTCTATTTTTTTTATTACAGTCACTGTTTTGGGCAGCCTTGGTCCTATTGGCTGCCATTGTTCTGTTAGCGCCGGCGGATTGGTCGACGGTGTATTTGGTACCAATTTTATCCGCTGTGTGGCGCTTGGTTAGCGCGGCGCCGGCGCTAGTATTTGTTTTATTTACATTTTTGTTATGTAGTATGTTTTTCACTGCCTGCGCTTTTTCCAAGACAGGGGTGTCCTCTGGGGTGGTTTTTCCCGCTCCGCCTGTTGGAGGTAGCTTCGCCTCGCTGGTTGGTCCCGTTGGCTGCCGCCATCAACGTTTCGCCTTGTGTTTCTTCCAACAACTGCGTTTCTGCCTGTGCCATTTTCTGTGGTTGGCGTGATGTTACTGTCGACGTGATGGCGACAGTCCCCGCTCGTCTGTGTTTTAGTTCCTTTTGGAACACAGGGCACTTTATGTTATTCGCCGGGTGCGGGCCCCCGCAATTCTTGCAGGTGGCCGGCTCTTCCCTTGGGCGTGGGCAGTCACGTGCTGTGTGCCCCTCTCCGCATCGTACACAGGCGAGCGGTCGGTGGCACTGGTGCGAGCTGTGCCTAAATTGTTGGCACCGGTGGCAATGGGCGGGCCCGCGTTTGCCACGTCAAGCCTCAATCTTCACGCCGCGCATGAGCATGAAGACAGAGGTGTATATGGCCCGCACGTTTCCTGTTTTATTTAAAACAGCGTGAAAAACGCAGCCGGATCGTCCTTGACGTGCGTTGATGTGTCGCACGTACTCCGGCTCGAAACCTAGCTCGCGGAGCTTCTCCTCTATGTCTTGAGGGCTAGTGTCCGCCGGCAGCTCCCTGATGGCTACCTTTAGCTTCTTGTCAGCTGGGAGAGAATAAGCAAACCAGCTGACACCTTCTTCTTTTTCCAGGGTGGTAAGGTACCTCTGTACCACCCTGTACTCTTCTTCACTTTCCGGTGAAAACCTTACCCCTTGTCTAAATGGTCTGGCGTTGGGCGGGCGCTTCAGGATCGTGGCTAGCGCCCTGAAGTGGGCTGCCCAGTTTGGCAGCTTTTCTACTACAAGGGGCGGGTATCGTGGCCTCTTGCGTTTTTTGGCCGCCTCTGACGCGTTTGTGTCGTTTGGGGCCGCGGCTGTGAGGGCTGCTTCTTGGTTGGGGGCAGGTGGTGATAGGATACCTGCCCTTGGGGTCATCTTCTTGTAGCTGGTCGTGGTGGTGGACGTCCTTGGAGAAGGAGTACGTCTCACAGCCTCTGCGAAAGAGGTCGAGTTTGCGTGGGTGAGGACGCTCGTTTGTTCGCGCTGAAGGTCTACCCGGTACCTTTTTGCTTCTTATGCTGTGTCCTCATCCGGGCTATGACTCCTTCGAGGTGGTCTGCCCCCCGACTGATAGTCGAAGTCAAGATCCATCGATAGGGTTGGCGAGTTTGGTGTTAAAAATTGGTCGGCCTCGAACTCTGCCTTGCGTCCGTATGACGTTAGCGAGGTGCTTGACCCGCTAATTGATGAATGGCCCGAGCGCAGGGCAGGTGAGTCGTACGCTGAGGTACTGGGGGTGCGGGCGAGTCAACATTACTTGCCGTTGGCATGACTAGTGGTGCCATCTGGCGGCGTGGGTCACGGTTCGAACGTGGGTCGCGATTTGTTGCGCGAGTTTTGGTGCTTTCCGAGCTCGCTGGCAACGGTCGCGACGCTGTGGGTGCGACAGGGGATTCTCGAGCCCCTGTAGTTGGTGTGGGGTGGACATTTGTAGTCCTTAGGGATGCGCTAGTTGTAGGGCACGGCTGTGTAGGTGCGCATGGCGCAGCGGTGCGCGCAGTCGGATTTACAGTCTGTTTACTTAGCGACTGATTTCTGCTTACGCTAGTGGTTACTGAGCGCGATTGTTGTGCTGTATGATGAGTGGATTCTACGGTCGACCGTTTATCTGACGACCTAATGCCAGTGAGGGTAGACGGTGAAACGGTCGAAAAGTTTTTTTCCGGAGTACGTACAGTGGAATCGCGTTTTGCGGGTACCGGGGCATTCACGGGAAAGGCACGGGTTTTTGAAGTGTCACTGTACCTTGT